>CM054810.1:15187155-15352509 GCA_028984105.1 Lavandula angustifolia
ACTTTATCATTTACCCATATCTCAATATTAATCATCTACTTTCTTAATTTCCGCGCCGAAATGAAACGTGCCGGAAATAATGGGACGGAGGTAGTACTATTTATGTTTTTTGGCCATCAGAATACTCCTACCAATGCTAGACTTTCTCCTCCAAATAGCAGCTCTGAAAGATCCCCTGCTCTTCCTGCTGGAGCTTCATGGTATTTCATCTTTTTATGCTTCTTGTTACTGATCTTATGATTTCCATAACCAGGGGAACTCGTGCTGCCAATGATCTTCGTTTACATCCCAGTACACAATGTTCCAATGGTGCATTAAAGAACCCAGATGTGAGTGACCGACATTGTCCTACTCAAAATCCTCTTTTACGCTTGTAACCTACAATCACAAATTACATTCCCACATTTACAATGCAGAAGGTCCGAAATAAAACATTAAAAAATTGGACAATATCAAAAACAGATCTTTATCATAATTTAACAATCTATATGAAGCTTGTTGATTCAAGGGCTAAACAATAGCGTCTTACGATAATTTGATTACCCGGCATTTCCCGACGCTTGGATCTCCGACCTATTCACAATGGAAAGGAAACCCTATCTAAGGCTCTGCAGAGCTCAATCGCCAGCGACATCTGCTCTCTCGAAATAATGCCTCCTCTATTTTCCAAAGTGGATACGACGCAGTCGGCGTGTACGACACGCCGACGGCTTCCGGCGTCTCATCGAAGAACGAGGTCCTCGTCTTGAAGCAGCGACGGAGCGTTCTGCCGAGTGGCAAGGTGGCGAAGTGGGCGGCAACGACGACATTCTTCAAGGCAGATCCGGAGAATTTCATGCGGATAGTGCATCAGATGACCGTCGGCTCGCTGTCTCCGCCCGCGCATAAGCCTCGGGGTATTACTTCGAGCCCTACTGTAGCTTTAACATCTTTACCACATCAATATTTCTTGATTTATTTAGATTATTACCGACAAAAAAAATGTTTTTGGGAGATTAATTAAGATCGATAATACATTACCTTTGATTGAATATGAATGAATGCGATACCTTCTTTTGTAGAATAGATGAAATTAGATCGGTTCGTTATTCGATTAAAATTGAAAATTACAAATTCGGTTCGGTTAAAATTGAAATGTGCAAAATTGGATTTGGATCTGGTTCGCCAAACTAATAAAAGGAATTTGATTTTGATCCGGTTTGGATTGAATTGATTCGGTTAGGCCAAACTCTCGACGCTTCTCCAAGGATAAGTTGCTATAGGGAGGGATTCTCCGGAAATATATACCTTAGACCAGGTCTTGTAGACCTTGTGATGTGGAGCAATGCCATATCACATTTTGAATTTTATAAGTGTTTCTTGTTTTTAAATACAAATGAGGTGGCATCATTTCTTGTTTATGATAGAATTTTCGGGATTCCCCATCTTCGTCCCCCTCTCCTATCTATATTTTATTGAAATTACTTAATATTAATAAAAGGAAAATATATGAGATAAATTTAAATGATATATAATAATTATATAATAATCAAGAACATCATCTCCGGCCTTTAGTGACCGAGAATAAATTTGGTGGGGGTGTCATTCCCGCTTCTCGTAAATTTTAGTTTGCTCAAGCTGAAACAATTCACGTTTGTGTGGATCATGAGTTGTTCTCAAATTGATCATTAGGATGTTATCGTCTCTAATTTCATGCTCCGGAATGTACTAACTGATCATTTTCGAAAAGAATATTTGTCTTCAGAGAATTATATATTGTTATGTAACCTATAATTTTTATTTATGTAATTATATTATCGTTTTTGCCATTAATGTAGAATTTTAATTATTTTTTTAAATAAATATATTATTATATTTAATTTAATTATATAATTGTATTTTAATTTGATTTGTATAAGTAAGATCAACATTTACAAATATGAGTTGTATCTAAATTCAAACTTAAACTACTTATTATGTCTGAAGCTACTACCGCGCTTCGCCGATACTCCTCTGTTGCAAGACGACATAAAAGAAATTATCATCAAAAGCAGAATGAATTAATATCAAATCGGCCTATGGAAGAAGACCCTCCTATTTAGCTAGAAGCTTTTCGTCGAGGACCACAATCTACAGAACGGTGACATACTTGTCTTCTTACCGCATGCACCCAACGAATTCACCATCACAATATTTAATCAACCGGGATACGAAAGGACTTACAAAAGGCACTACAAAATACGATTTTTTAACCAAGCATCAGTATTATGTATCTTACATATGTACTTTACTTTGTGTTGGTCCGGAGACGATAAGTCAGGTGTAGAGGGGGGGGGGTGAATACACCTGAGCTCAGTTTCTTTTTCTCAATGAAGGTCAGCTGAGCTGTTGATTGCAACTGATGAACAGTGCCAAATAATCCTTCGATCGCGGGACAGAGTGAGTCAGCTGCTGAGCTCTCTCCTACTGACTATTGTCGGATTTTTTGAGAATCGATCGGAGAGCTGTTGTGCGGAAAGTGTGGGGCCCGAAATTCGTCTCTTTTGAAAACACGTTTTAGCAAATTAAATCTTTTGGTTGTGCGCTTTATAAAATACGTTTTATGCAAGCTTATGATTTTCAAGTCAGTTGAATGCTATGCAATAAAACAGTAAAAGAACACAAGCGATATAACGTGGTTCGGATACGCAAGATCCTACGTCCACGGTCCCGAACAAAGCGAGAGAACTTGTTGATTATTCGAGCAAGCCTCGGCGGGGATCTCTGCAGCTTTGGACAGTTCCCTCTAAATTATAGTCCTTAGCGACTTTACAATCCAAACCTAAGTCTGAAAGGGAAGGGAATATTCTCCAACTGAGAAGGAGTTCTTACAATAAGAACAATTCACTAAATGTGAACTCCTTCGAATCTAAGCTATAAATATGACAATGAGCTTAGTCTAGAGAAGAAAGGGATCTAAGAACTCTAGAGAGAAAACCGAGAAATCTTCTAAGTACGCAAGTTTTTCTCTCGGATGATCTTTGAGTGTTCTAGAGCGTTTATGAACTTGAGCTTGTCCCTTCGAAATTCCGTCGTTCGGAGCTTCAAAAACTTCTCTATTTATAGTTGTGAGTTATGGCATATGTCCGTTGGAGACGACGATGCCACGTGTCACAAGCTTCCAAGGAAAACGGCCATAATTCGAACTTGTTGCGGCGGGGCGGTTAATGCACCTGTTCATGAGAGCAAACTTTACTGTGTAGAGTAGGTAAGCGTTGTCGGCTTCTCATTGGTCGAGGTTTGTAGTTGGTGAGAATGTCGGAGGTGACCGTTCAACAACCTCGTATGTCTTTCGCCGAACTTTTCGAAAAGACTTGAATAGCCGGGTCGCTTTCCGTAGGATACGATAGACTAAAAAGTCTCTGTCTTCTTCGCTGAGTCGGCCGACAGGGCATCTGACCGAGTCGGTGGCGACCGCGAAGGTGCGTGCTTGTTTCGTTCTTCCGCCGATGACTATCACCGGGAGTAGTCTTCTATCGATGATTTGTCGGTGATGCTCGTCTTCGACCGAGTGGAAGATCACCGCCGACCGAAGAACACAAGCGATTACACGATGACGTGGGGTTACGAAAAGTATCTTCGACAAAAGATCGGTTCAACAATTACCCCGTACAGGACTTAGACAAGAATATAAAAACGATTACAACAAGTCTAACCTATACATCGCCTAATCCTAATGACACACTAATCTACCGATATCGGCCTAGGTTTTGGGATCTTCAATTCCATAGTACTACTATGATTTCCCCCAATTTTCTTTTAACCGAACAACGGTGAGTATCATCTATCGACTCATATCCAACAATTTCCCCCTAATTGATGATGCCAAAACCTCTACCTCTACCTCTTAAACTTCTTAAGTCTATAAAAGATGCTATCCTACTGACAACAATTCCCCCCTTACAACATTCTGAGGGAAAAAAAATAAAGTAATTTCAATACTTCAGTAGGTGGGAGATAGGCAAAATCAGAGAAACTGACTGTGAGTGTGTGTCAGATCACTTAGTGATTAGTCGTGAAAACACAATGCAAAGAGCTGAAAGACAATGAGTAATTGTCTGACAAGCAATAGGAACTGATATATATAATCAATGAAGTACAGGTTCCTATCACTATTACAAAAGATAGAAAAGAGAAAGACTACAGACGCCTGAAGGCTTGAGTGCGTTCCCTGAATCCTGCAGATCTGTCCATGGGAGGTTCCAGACGATAGTATAAATAGATTCTCTTCCTCAGAGTCTGGATATCCTCGTCGTCTTCGATAAGGTGGACACTCGGGTTGAAGCGGAATGCCGCAAAGACTAACCTCATCTTCTATGTCCTTCGTACATAGAACTCCGCGCGCAGTTCTAGGAGGTGGGATGCGCCTGAAAGCTGGAGCTCTAAACGGAATATTCTGTCTCTTCATGATCTCCTTGAGCTGTTCCCTCAGCTCTGGATTGTAAAGAAACATGAACTCATCAAAGGCTTGATCGATAGGTTGCTCTTGAGGATAGAATCCCCAAACATAGTAGCCTTTGATAAATTGCTCTTTAAATTCTTCCCATTGATCATTAACCTCAGCCGGAACCCATCGATCGACATGAACAACTGAGTCCTTCTTGGCGAGAGGTGTTCTGTTCCTTGATCCTCTTGGGATTTGTCTTCTAGGATCAGCTGCTGGCTTCTTGGATAGGCTTATCATCTTAGCCATATCAGCCATTCTTTTCTTTTCTCGGAGAGCCGCTGCCCTACAGTCTCCTCGTCTGATATTTAGGCCTTGCAGCGTCGCCTCCCAGGTCGCTTGATCTTCCGCTATCTGCTCAGGTGTTAGAGTAGGAGTGGGAATGCTCTGAGTAGTAGCTGGGATCTCAGTCGGAAGAGCCTTAGCAAAATCTCGCTTGGGCTTTCTTCTTCGCTCTTCGACCGATTCGACCTTTTTCTTGCCTTTGCCCCTAACAGCTTTGCCCTTGGGCTTCTTTGTCGCTTCGTCGCTTCTTCAAGCTGACGCTCTCGGTCCAGCTTATCTTGCAGCTATTGGGCAATATTGAGGTCATAAGCCTCTTGCTCCGCTTTAGATTTGAATTTTCGGAGCGGGGAGGAAGGAGGAGTAGATACAGTTGCAATCTCCTTCCCCGGCCTCTGCGGTGGCAATTGTTCAGGCTCGAGGCTCTTCTTCTTTCGTCCCCGCTCAACAAATCGGTTACTTCTTCAATGTGAGCAGCAGAAGAGGAGATGGGGGTCGGCTGTAGTGGAAATTCTAGGAGAAGGACCTCAGAAGAGTTCTTATCCTGAGTAGTAGAGGGTCCTTCCTCCTGAGCCCTTTCCCCCTGAGTCTGTGCGGGTTCTTCAGCTGTAGAGGGTCTCTTCTCCTGAACCATTTCCCTGATTATCTGTACATTAGCTGTATCCGTTTCAGATTCATCTTTTATTATACCTTCCCCCTTTTTGGCATCGGCTGACCTTATCGAGGTTGGTACGGATAGCTGTGACTTCGTTTTCCGGCTTGTGGACTGAATCCTTAATCCGAGTTCTTTGTGGATTCGAAGTCTTTGACGAGATCGCAATATAATTCCCGGTCTTTTTCTTGATCGGCTCTAGATGTTTTAAGTGTGCGGTGACTCCAGCACGGAGTTTCAACGAGCCCGATCATGCGATTCTGTCATTTCTTTACGAATAAGTTTTGAGCCTCCGCCTGTTGGGTAATAGATTTCGAAGGCTAGAGGTGGCAATCTTATTCCGTTCATCGATTTCGAGCTTAACGGATGTGAGAGCCTCGAGTCATTGCTCCGAAAATATCTTTCGCCGATTCTCGGGAGCAATTGCGACTCGAGCTTCTAGATCGACTTTACGAGCCGCTAAGGCCGCCTCAATAATCTCCCGAAAATTGGGTTGAGGAGTAGGTACCGGAGTCTTTGAGATGTCGGCAGCCTAGTCCGTCTAAGCTACGTGTCGAGCCTTGGTATACTTTGTCCACTTCGGATGGACGTCCTTAGCCAAAAGTCTGTTTTTCTCTCCTTGGCGTCGAATGGCTTTATTTACGGACTTTGAGGACACGGAACCGATAGGTTGTATACGGTACGAGCCGGTTCCGAGCCTCTCGCTCGGAAAATGTGAGGAGCTGCTCCCTACTTGTTGGGTGATGATTCAATCCTCGGCATGACCATACTTGTGGGAAATGACTCTTATCTTCCATACTAAATCATGCTCGGTAGCCTCGTGCTACGAATCGTTGAGAAGATTTGAAGATCCCAAAACCCTATCGATTGGTGAACCATTCCTTTGTATTTGTATTTGTCTCGAGGTTTCGGACTCGGTAGACACTCTGCTCTCGGTCAAGGCGCTCGGCAGCTTATTTGCCTCGGCACCAAGACATTGAAGACTCGGTGATCTTGGACTCAGCGAGAGCAAAGATATCGAAAGACTCGGTGATACTTGGACTCAGCGAGAGCAAGTATACCGAAAGACTCCATGATATTGGACTCAGCGAGAGCAAGATATCGAGAGAGTCGCTGAACCGAACTCGGCAGAGTAGTTCATCGAACTCGTAGCTGATCTTCGTAGACTTATCTCCGCAGGCTATCTAATGAATACAAGGTCCGACTCCAGCAACGGCAGATAGTCTTCAGGACTGTCAGAATCTTTTGAAAGAGAATCAGCATTGTCATGTACGAGGAAGAGAGAAGTCGCCTTCGCTGTCTCGAAGTTTGTGCTTGTCTCAACCACTTCATTCACCTCAACGAATAACAAACATACACGTGTCTTCTCACCGCTAAAGCCGCAATCAACCTTTTACCTAAAAAGGTGGGAAAGTACACTGTTACCTACACCAAAAGAGCCGTTTGCTACCAAAAAGAGAGAGAGAGAGAGAAGATCGTCTCCAACGGATCTATTTCAATCTCTGCTCTATAAATAGAGGGATCATTCAAGATTTAAAAGAGAATGCGCGCCTAGAACACGAGAAAGCATTCAAACGAGCGAAATTAACGACTAAGTCCTCCGCAAGAAACAACCGAGTTATCTCCGTGAAAGACTACATCCATCTCAAAAGGAACCAAGCCGAACCGACATAAGCTTCTAGCATCCAAGCGATTGACACGAACCTATAGCTAAATCCTCGACTGTTCGTCGCTCTAGATAGCTACATTCTCGTTCCTTATCCCTCTAACCCTAAGCTCATTTGTTATATCCATAGCTTAGACGAAGGAGTTCACATTTGAACCCAATCCTTATTGTATAAGGACTCCTTCACTGTTGGAGAAGTTTTTCAAACACTTTAAGTTTGATAGTGTTGTAAACTGAGACTTGGATCAGTATAAAAAAACCAAGACGCGGCTTTGCCCAGTGTGCAAGCTGACTGAGACTAACTCAGGATAATAAATAGCCTCCTGATCATTCGGGACAGTGGACGTAGGATTTGAGCGATATCCGAACCACTTTAAAAATCCTGTGTCTCTTATCGCTTTCTTAATCGTTGCATTGATTTTACTATTCATACCGAACATCATATTTAAATCAATCAACTGTCTCAAAGATACTGAACTTTTAAATCTACTGAACTGAGACTTAAAACGTTTTCTCACAAAAATTGATTTGGGCCTACACAATTCCGCACACTGAACTCTCACTGAACGATACTGAATTCTGACCTAGTCAGTTAGCAGATCTCGACCGAGTCGGCACTCTTTTAGCCTTTAACTCGATTCGAATAGTTGTGCGGTCCGCCGAATCAAGCTTTTGCATGGACACCATCCTGAATAGGACTGTTCAAGTTCGAAATTGAGAAATCGAATCAGGTGTATTCACCCCCCCCCCCTCTACACCTGACCGTACACTCGGGACCAACAATTGGTATCAGAGCAGGAGTTCTTTGACTCTTGTTATCTTTGAGACTGGTCTATTCGAACGGATCCGAGGGAAAACGTTTTCACTGCATATCACTCTACATTCATATCTATATTCTTCATGGCTGATATGTCAGGTATAAGGATGGTACCCATGTTCTCGGTGGAGAATTATGGAGTATGGCGAGTCAGAATGGAAGCACATCTGACATCCCTCCATGACAGTATGACTGAAGTGCTTGAAAATGGACCTATCGTTCCTATGATTGATAGTGTCGTGACTCAGGACCAAGCTCAAGGAGGAGGAATGGTGACCGGGAAGAAGATTCCCAAAGACAGAAGTCTCTTCACTCCTGAGGAGAAGAAGCTTCACAACTTAGACCGTGTTGCCAGAAACGCCATACTGACCACTCTTAGTGATTCTTATCTTGGCGGGGTTCGGGAATGCAAGACTTGCTAAAGAACTCGGGATGCTCTTGCGCTACCGAGTCGAGGGACTCAGAAGATTAAAGCCAACAAATTAGCACTGGAACTCCAAAAGCTGGAAAGCTTGTCTCTCATGCCCGGTGACAAAATCGAAGATCTGAACGTCAGATTTACCAATCTGATGAACTCTATCAATGGGTTGGGAAAGACATTCGAAGAACCGAGAGATAAATCGAAGATTTCGAGGGCACCGCCGGACGGACACTGGACACCTTTTGCCACTCTATTGCGACATTCGACTTAGATGATGTGTCTCCCGACCATATCTTTTCGTAACTACAAAGGCGAGAGGAGTTTGAGTTCGACGGACCTCAAAGAAAGAGCGAGCCGAAGCCGACACAAAAATCGACCATGCTTTCAAAGCATCGGTCAAGCCAAAGCATCTCCAAGCAACTAGCAAAACGACGAGTAAGACCGAACCTTCACTCAATGATCTACAAGAAGGAAGTCTCGCTCGGAAGTATGCGCCGCTCATTCGTAAAGTATCGGAAGGAGAAGGAGCGACGCAGAAAAGTGACTAAAGCCTATCGGGAAACGAAAGGTAAGTCAAATTATATGTCGAAACACACTCCCGACTCACAATCTTCTCGAATGCGTAAAGAAAGATGACTCGGAACCATCAAAGAATAGCGAAAGCAAAGAAGAAAGAGTCATCGCTTGTTACAACCGCAAGAAGCCGGGACATTATCGGTATGATTGTCCCGAGCTCGATAGTCTCGAACGCAAAGCACGTAAGGTAAGGAGAGAGAAATTCGCCCCTAAAAGACAATCCTACATAGCTGGTGAAATCTCGGGACGACTCGGAAGAGGTCGACTCTTTTATGGATTCATCGGAAGATGAAGCGGCTTTCATGGCCTTAGAGCTTGAAGTCGAAGAATCGCTGAAAAGTGCATGATGGCGAGCGAAGAGGATGAGGTAAATTCTCATGAACCACTTAACTTCTCTTCACACCGCACACACGACACTATTTCAGTGCAGATGAGAATTTGGACGTCGCAACCGCATACGAAGAACTGCTCGACGAACAAATTCAGATGAGTCTGCAGCTCAGCAAGACTCTTCAGGAGTTGGATACCCTGAAAGTAGAAAATTAGAGACTTTCTCAGGAGAGTTAGGGCTGCTTCGAGGCCGAAGGACTTGTGTTGAGACTCGGGGGAGGAAATAAACTCTCGATGGCCAAGTCTCAAGCATCAAGAAGATCGGATTTCAGTTTTGACCAATGACTTGACTCAGAAAGATACTGAACTGAGTCTGCTGAAGCAAGAAATGTCAGGACTTCAGACCGAGCACGACACACTGAAGAAGAGTGATGATGTCTGGAGGAGCTTGATGACTGAGAGGTACATGGGTGCTGAAAAGAAATTAGAGGCTATGCTAGCATGCAATAAGTCAAAGCACTGCAAGGAAGGACTTGGATTCAGCCGGGGAGCTTCCACATCCGCCCCAAGACACTCGGAAGTACGGCTTGCCGATAGATTTGTTCGAGGGGAGACTATGAACGCAAATATACTCGAACCCCCTAGCAAAGAACAAACGAGAAGATGAAAGCACCTCATCCCACACGTCAGCATTCGACAAGAAGATCGGTGCCAAGAAACCCCAAAGACATCAAGGGGGAACCAAAGCAAATTAAAATTGGCGGATCAGTATGGACCTCCAAAGCTGACACATCCAGCCTCGGTATGGGTCATACTATTATGAACCTATAGTCGGAAGAGGCTCCAAATGTCGGAAGAAAAGGAAAGCCACACGAAGGCTAAGGTCCGCAGTCCACCAACTCAGAAGATCCGGACTTCCTGAACCTCAGAAGCCTCAGAAGTCACCTTTGACCAGTCCCAGTGGTCAGATATGTTGACTCTAGTGGAAAGAAAATGTCTGAAACCACCAGGGTTGTTAGATAGATTTGGGTTATGAAAACTAACATCTAAGGACCCAAAATCAAAAATAAAGGGTACCGAATATAATTACGTTTTGCGGAGTGCGTAAAGACCCATGGTATGTGGACAACGGATGCTCAAGACACATGACATACCAAAGGAGTCTGCTGAAGAATTATATCATTGAAGAAGGACCCAGAATTGAGTTTGGAGATAATGCCAAAGGCTACACGAGAGGATATGGGACACTCGGTATAGGAACTCGCCAAAGTTCCAAGAGTATCATATGTTGAAGGACTTCAAAGCATAATCTTCTCTCTCGTTAGTCAATTTTGTGATAACTCAAATAGAGTGATTTTTTACGCTGGTTTCGTGATGTTATTGATAAATCCACGGGGAAAACAAGTGTTATCGGGTTCGCGCGTAAAGAAGATATATGTGTGGCCGGAACTCGGTGAACTCGAAGCTTGCTTATTGGCGAAGAATGACAACCGCACGGGGTGGCTATGGCACGTAAGACTCGGCCATCTCAACTTTAAGACGCTCAACAAGCTTGCAAGAAACACTCTAGCAAGGGGACCGCCGAATGAAGTATTCAAAGAAAGACACTCGGTGTGAAGCATGTCCGAAGGGAAAGCAAACAAGGAATCAAAATCCTCCGGTTCCATCGCCTTCCACGGATGGAATCCTTCACCGCTACATATGGATTTGTTCGGTCCGAGTCTCCCCGGTGACGATCGAGGCGTAAAAATATGCATTAGTGGTCATAGATGACTACTCGCGCTACACATGGGTCATATTCATTGCCAACAAGTCGACGTCAAAACAGAGTTACCAACGCTTCGAAAAAGCTCGGTGTCGAAAAGAACACCAAGATCGAGAAAAATACGTTCGAGCAGAGGAACCGAGTTCCTTAATTCCATGGTAAAGGAGTTCGCAAAGCGAAGGAATAGAGCATGAGACTTCACCGCACGAACACCTCGGCGAGAATGGAGTTGCTTCGAACGAAAGAACGAGAACTCTAAAAGAGGCAGCTAGGACTCTACTCGCAGACTCGGGACTCCCAACCAAATTCGGGGCGAAGCTACCGATATCGCATGTTATACTCGGAATAGATCTCTACCGACAAAGCAAAGATAGGAGAACACCATATGAACTATGGAACGACGAGGAAGCCTTCTCTATCTTATTTCCATATTTTTGGTTGTTCATGCTTTATCCACAATAATGGGAAAGATCGGTGAAGACTTTTGATAGCAAGTCGGATCGGGGAGTATTCTTAGGATACTCTCGGGTCAAGCAAAGCTTTCGAGTATTCAACTATCGGACTCTTTGCGTGGAGGAAAGCCCTCATGTTGTCTTTAACGAGTTTGCTATCGAAGACAGGGAGCAATAACTCAAATTCCGAATCCGAGGACATCAGAAGCGCTACAGGATCTAAGCTTAAAAGACAAATCCGAAAAGATCCGGCTATGTTGGGATGATGATTCGACGAAGAAACCGAAGACAAATCTACCGAATCTCAACTAGGCCGAGCAAGTAGCCGAGCGATTGATTCTCCCGAACGGAATCAATCCCGTGTAACTCGAGTCAATGAGGAAACCGTAGAGGTAATCGAGACCAACACTACCGAGAATAACAACTCGGGGGGGAACGTCTAGTAATGTTCCCGAGCTGAATGCCCCCGAACCCGGTGACTCAAGTAGATCATACTCTTGTTCTTGAATTATTTCAATCTCGGAATAGTACAACCGAAATGCCTAACTCACCTACTATCCGTGTTGAACAAATTCCGGATGAAGAGTTAAAACATCGTAGATCGTGGCTAGATGCTCACACCGCCGATCTTATAATTGGAGATCCTTCAAAGCACATGTCAAGACAAGATCCAGATTCTCGTCAAGGAGAAAGCGCATTATTTTCCCGCTTCTTGTCTACCGAAGAGCCTCGGAATATTGAGGATGCACTTAAAGATACTGACCGGATCATTGCTATGCGAGAAGAGCTAAATCGGTTCACGAGAAACGAAGTATGGGAGCTTGTAGACGAGACCCAAGCATCAACATGTCATAGGAACCAAATGGGTCTTCAAAAACAAGCGAGATGAAAACAACGTTATAGTAAGGAACAAAGCAAGACTCGTGGCTAAAGGCTACTTTGTCAAGCCGAAGGGATAGATTTCGATGAGACATTCGCTCCAGGTTGCAAGATTGGAGGCAATTAGACTATTCCTAGCCTACGCAACACATCAAAGATTCGGGAGTTTATCAAATGGATGTGAAGTCTGCGTTCTCGAATGGCGTCTTTGAAAGAAGAAGTCTATGTGGAACAACCGCCCGGCTTTCAGCAGGGACATCAAGTATATAGACTCAGAAAGGCCCTGTAAGGGTTAAAACAAGCACCCAGGGCTTGGTACGATACCCTGTCTGAGGTTCTTCCTTCGAAAAGGTTTTCGAAAGGCACAGTAGACCGCACTCTATTCAGCATTCGACTGGAAGAAGACTTATTACTTGTGCAGATCTACGTGGATGACATTATCTTTGGTTCGAAGAATGTCATCATGTGTCAGCAATTTGAAAAGATGATGAAGGATAAGTTCGAGATGTCGATGATGGGTGAAATGAACTACTTCCTTGGTTTTCAAGTCAAGCAATCTGAGAAGGGAACATTCATCAACCAAGGTAAATACACTCGAGACCTCATCAAAAGATTCGGCTGCACATCCGGCAAACCTATCAAGATCCCGATGAACACGAATATGAAGATAGATCTTGATAAAGAGGGAGTATCAGAGACCAAACCGAATACCGTGCTATAACCGGTTCTTTATTATATCTAACGCCTACTCGTCCTGACATAACTTATGCTGTAGGTGTCTGTGCTCGATTTCAGGCGAATCCCAAGCAGAGTCATATGTACTCAGCAAAGAAGATTCTCCGCTATCTACGAGGAACACCTGACATGGGTTTATGGTATCCAGCTGATGATAATATTGAACTAACTCGGTTATTCCGATGCCGACTATGCGAGATGTAGAATCGACCGAAAATCAACTTCGGGGAACATGTCGGTTCCTTGGCAGCAAGCTGATCTCATGGTTTTCAAAGAAACAGCACTCAGTGGCCACGTCGACTACTGAAGCTGAATACATGGCTGCTAGAAGTTGTTGCGCCCAGATCCTTTGGCTGAGACAGCAGCTGAGACACTATGACGTCATTCAGAATGAAGTGCCGATTTTCTGCGACAGTACCAGTGCTATTGCAATCACTCAAAATCCTGTTCTTCACACAAGATGCAAGCACGTAGACATCAGACATCACTTCATTCGTGACCATGTCGAAAAAAAGGATATCAGAATGGAAAAGATCCATACTGACAAGCAAAGGGCTGATATACTGACTAAGCCTCTAGCTGAATCCAAATTCAGAGAACTTTCAGTAGAGCTAGGTCTGCTGGACCCTACTGACCCTAGTCAGTAATAAGGTTTCAGGAGAGGAACATTCCAGTGAGGGGGAATGATCACTCTCAGTACTGAGTAAGTTCAGTACATAGAGATTCAGAAAACCATCTACACGAGGTATCAGCTGACTACTATGTTCAGCTGACAGGTTTGCGTATCTCTACTCAGTAGTAATTTAATACTACAGTACTTTGCATTTATGGCAAAGATTCAGCATGACATTAATATCTTTTGGTTTGTCTTTATTATTAACGACTCACATTTATTGCACGACATTCCATACATAAGCTTGCTCGAACTCGCACGCATTTAATGCATGTCTTTTCACGGTTACTACTTAGGCTATTTTACAACTGGCTTTGACTTAGGTGCCTTTTTGTGATCATTGCCTATTATTTTAACTTCTAATCTTAACCGTCCATATCATAAAGCAAGTTTACATTCAGCCTTCGATCGAAAACCGTTCACCTTCATAGTTGATATATATTCGATCAAATATTAAGAACCGCCATTAGCATACTTCATAACTTTCAAATTCGAAAAATCCGAGATCTCGCATTCGCAATCCTTACTTGCTATTACACTCTCAATCTTATCTCGAATTTTATCCATTGGTATGCTTATATCTCGTTAATGTATTTGTTATATGTTTCGAGTATCGCATTGCACAAAGACTTGTTCTATCCAAAAATAGTACCGATTCATTTCTTGTCACAGTACAATGGCGGAAACCAATATCTCTATGATATCTCTAGCGAGATATGCGAGAACATTTTGGAGAAGGATCGCGTGTGGTTTGAACCCACCATGGATTTCTATTCATGCGATCCGGAGTATATGGATGAGATCTTCTCGGCTCCGCGCGAGTCGTGGCCGGAGAAATTTCGTCTAGGAGGCCTTCGTTCTTCCTCCCGAGACAAGGTTGCAGAGTTGTACTTGAATTCGCATTACGGTGTCCGGAGATATAGTGGCGAGATTCGTTGCCCATTCTATCCAAAACGCCACTATGGAGCTGAAGCAAATGTCCATCAAGGATGCCTTGAAGCGGAGTTTTGATCTCGCCCTCCGAAGGGACCACGATGCGATCGGGTACGAGAGACGACCAAGTTGATGAATACCTTACCGTCTTACGTGGAAAGCCCACTACATTCGGTAGCCGCCTTTCCGAAGAACAAAGCATGTTGCCTCGGTTCGGGGCACTTGCCTATATAGTGACGCAGCCTACCGACAAGCCAAGGTGGTCGTTTGACCGAGTGTCGAGGCCTAAGATTCGGATAATGATGGCCATATACGACCGAGCCCGGATAAATTGGACGGAGTTCTTTCTCCGAGAATTCATGGCTCGAGCCGCTAAGTTCGACAAAGCATCGAACACGCTGAGCGCAAAGGGCAAATTGCTATATGGACTCAAACTGTCCATCATGATCGAAGATTTATGTGGATCTCGAGGCTATCACCTACGGTGACAAGGAGTACTTCAATGTGAAGAAGGTCGGATTTCACAACAAGACATCGGCGCTTCGGCAGATATGGTCGGGACCCTCGGCAGCCTCTCCAAAATCAAAGTCTCAAGAGAGCTACGCCTACAAAGAAAAGAACTCCTCCCGCTAAAACTCCTAAGGCACCGGCAAAGAAACTGAAGAAAGGCGTTGAGGTGCCGCCTACCGAGGAGGTTCCACAAGTGCCCGCCGAACGAGGCTCCCGAGAAGACTACTCGGCCCATGCACTGGTTGATGAGTCCGAGTCTTCGAGAAGACTCGGTCGATGGAAAAGATTGTTTCCACCGAAAGGGACCAAGGGGATGCTTCCACGGCTCGTAGCGCAGATATTCGGCGCCTAGACGGCCCCCTTTCTCGTCCCTCCACTCGGCTCGGTCCCTCCAACCGAAGAGCGAGACTTCACACATAGACTTGGAGTCTCGAGACCGCATCCGAAGGTGAATCAATCGGGATGGAAGCTTCGGTGATTATATCCAGAGCATCCCGAGAAATTCTACAACTAGTTCCGGAGCTTGCCGACTACTCGGGACTTGTTGCTCATCGCCAAAACAAGCAAGGCTCCACATGTTGCTGCGACATCGGGAGTGGCCTCGTCTACGCGCCTTGTCCTACACTACTCCCGTCAGCATTGCATGAAGAGGAATTGAGACTGAGAGAGAAGATAGGCTATTCAGAGCCTGAAGACCTCAGCTCAATGGACAATCTGAGGGCTGCAATGCTGGCCATGATTCATGATCGACAGCACGCCTCCGGCCCAGCACCCTCAGATGGGTCAGACCATGACGACCCACCCAGTGATTCAGGCCCCGGAAAGCCCGATGAGGGACATCCGAGAGGACAAGGATACCCATACCGAAACCGCCCCCACCTCTCGGTATCCTTGGTCCCGAGAAGTCCAAGGCGGGTGCTTCGTCCTCGCAGAGCCCGCTCAGCTCTTGCTGCAGTCGACTTTCGAAGCAGCGCCCAGCCAGACCGCAAAGCGATCTCGATCAGTGGCCAAATCCTTAACTGCCCAAGGGATCAAAAATCGAGATCTTGCGAAGGCTATCCATAGGACATGGAAGCATCGCTCAAGCCACGACTAAAGAAATTCGGGGGCTGAAGTCCTCTCGTCTCTTCATCGCCCGCCCCCGATGTTTCCACGCTTATTTCGAAGCGTTGGCTCAAGACAAGTCAAATTCGAAGCTCAACTCAAGATCTTTCGGGAGAGCCAAGCCAAGCTACTAGATGAATTTTTGGCCTCTAAACCGGCTCATACCGACGCTATCACCGAACAATCCGAGGCCACCGAACAAAGACTCGAGAATATCCAACCGGCCTTGGAAGACAAGATCACCGAGAAGCCGAAAGACTTCAAGGAAGCAATGACCTCTCTCACAAGCAAGCATACAAGGAACACCTTACCATGGAGAGGAACGAGTTGCATGAGGCTCTGACTAAGCTTCACGATCGTCTCGATGAGCTGTCAACCCCCTACAAAAATCTGAAGAAGTCAGTCCTAGTCCCTACCCCGGTGCTCATTGATGATGCCAAAAAGGGGGAAAGTGAAGGAAAAAGGGAAGGAAAGAAGAGTACCGAGAAGCCGCCTCAAACTCGGCCTCGAAGGGTGAGGCCCGTGGTGTTTCGGCTGCGAGCACAGCTAAAACCGGCCCAAGTGGCTCAGGACCCCAGCAGACTACTCAGACAACCCAGACTCCCAAAGGCATTATTAAGGAGGTTGTTGAGTACGCTGAACAGGCGGTGGAGGACTCAGAAGAAGAAGAAGCTCCCATTCCACCACCAGTTCAAGAAGGTAAGGGCAAACAAAAGCTTAAAATTCCAACCCCTCCAGCAAAGAGATTAAGATACATATCTGCTGAGGAGGAAGCCCAAATAGCTGCGGATGAGAAGCTGGCCAGAGAAATTGCAGAAGCCGAAGCAGCTAACAAGCCAAAGTCTAAGCCTGCCAAAGGAAAGACTAAAGCTCCATCCAGAGGAGGAAAGAGAACTGCTAGACTGCCTCCGAGAAAGCTCATCATAACAGATGAAGAGGACAGAGAAAAAGAAAAGGAGCAGCAGCAGAAGAATACTGAAAGGCAGGGTACATCCAAATCTAGATCTAGTACCCCTGCTGAATCAGAACAAGCTCCTCAGAAGCCTCAAGAGCAAGATGCAGAAATTGAAGAAATATTTGCTCAGATGGATAGATATCTCTACGAGAGGAGAGGAAGCTAGACAGGATAGAGGCCGCCGCACGGAGGATACATTTGGCGGACCTTGAGGCACTCGGGAAACGTCTCGAACAAGAGGCCAGCCGAGAATTCCTTCGAAAGCCGACATTCCTTATCGATACGAAGGTTCAAGAAGCCAAACGATCCGAAAACACATAGATGGCCAAGATCGGACGAATGGATGCCTATTCGGTTCAATCGAGAGATGGGAATCGGCCAAGATAGAGTTTATCAAGAGAAATTATTTTCGGCGATTCGGCCCGAAATGTCTAAGGTTGATGCCTATGTCGAGTGGATGACCATTACCGAACCCGATCTTTACCCATATATGCACGAGCAAGAATCGAAGGGGTAGTAGTCGAGTTCCTGAAGCAAGGATCATTCCTCCACCCGTAAGACAAGACGACTCAAGACATCTCGGAATGATTGAACAAGAAGTGAAGAATCTTTGCGTTGAACGGAGGACTAGAACAAGATGATCCAAACAGACTTCGCCGAATATCGAGGCCGAGGAAGAACACGTTCGGAATGTATGGAGTTCCACTGCCCGAAGATAAATCCCAAGGTTTCATGAATATGATTCGGCAGTTTAAGGGTTCTCCCTCTTAGTTCTTCTTTTAGCTTAGCAAGATTTGTAATGTATCGAACCGTGTATTATATATATACAAATCTTCTTTTGGCTCGACAACTACTTGTTGTCTAAATAGCCGTGTTTGCTTTATGCTTTAACACTCGTAATCACCGAAGTGATTACCGACACACACGTTGATTATTTACTTGTCGGTTTTGCTCGGTTAGATCTCCGATAGACTAGACTTTCGGAGAGTTATTATTTCTCTTAAGGGAAATTGTTGCATGGGGGGGAATTATTGTAAAAGGGAAAATTGTTACGCCCTGTCTCCCTCAGTAGTCTAGCACTTACCAGACAACTCCACTGATTCTACTTGTAATATTTGTAAGGAGCTCTGTTCCTGAGTAAGTTAGTGTTTAGCATAGTTGATTGGACATAGATGATAGGTTTTGGCATCATCAAATAGGGGGAAATTGTTGGGTGATGATTCAATCCTCAGCATGACCATACTTGTGGGAAATGACTCTTATCTTCCATACTAAATCATGCTCAGTAGCCTCGTGCTCTGAACTGTTGAGAAGATTTGAAGATCCCAAAACCCTATCTGATTGGTGAACCATTCCTTTGTATTTGTATTTGTCTCCGAGGTTTCGGACTCGGTAGCACACTCGCTCCGGTCAAGGCGCTCGGCAGCTTATTTGCCTCGGCACCAAGATGAAGACTCGGTGATCTTGGACTCAGCAGAGCAAGATATGCGAAAGACTCAATGATCTTGGACTCAGCGAGAGCAAAGATATGCGAAAGACTTCGGTGATACTTGGACTCAGCAGGAGCAAGATATCTTGAAAGACTCGGTGATCTTGGACTCAAGCAGAGCAAAGATATGCGAAAGACTCGATGATATTGGACTCAGCAGAGCAAAAGATATGCGAGAGAGTCGGTTGAACCGAACTCAGCAGAGTAGTTCATCGAACTCGAGCCGATCTTCGTAGATTTATCTCGGCAGTCTATCTACCGAATACAAGGTCGACTCAAGAACGGCAGATAGTCTTAAGACTCGTCGAATCTTTTGAAAGAGAATCGGCATTGTCATGTACGAGGAAGAGAGAAGTCGGCTTGATCCGTCTCGAAGTTTGTCTTTGTCTCAACCACTTCATTCACCTCAACGAATAACAAACATACACGTGTCTTCTCACCGCTAAAGCCTGCAATCAACCTTTTACCTAAAAAGGTGGGAAAGTACACTGTTACCTACACCAAAAGAGCCGTTTGCTACCAAAAAGAGAGAGAGAGAGAGAAGATCGTCTCCAACGGATCTATTTCAATCTCTGCTCTATAAATAGAGGGATCATTCAAGATTTAAAAGAGAATGCGCGCCTAGAACACGAGAAAGCAATCAAACGAGCGAAATTAACGACTAAGTCCTCCGCAAGAAACAACCGAGTTATCTCCGCGAAAGACTACATCCGACTCAAAAGGAACCAAGCCGAACCGACATAAGCTTCTAGCATCCAAGCGATTGACACGAACCTATAGCTAAATCCTCAGCTGTTCGTCGCTCTAGATAGCTACATTCTCGTTCCTTATCCCTCTAACCCTAAGCTCATTTGTTATATCCATAGCTTAGACGAAGGAGTTCACATTTGAACCCAATCCTTATTGTATAAGGACTCCTTCACTTCGTTGGAGAAGTTTTTCAAACACTTTAAGTTTGATAGTGTTGTAAACCGAGACTTGGATCGCATAAAAAAAAACCAAGACGCGGCTTTGCCCAGGTGTGCAAGCCGACCGAGACTAACTCGGGATAATAAATAGCCTCCCGATCATTCGGGGACAGTGGACGTAGGATTTGAGCGATATCCGAACCACTTTAAAAATCCCTGTGTCTCTTATCGCTTTCTTAATTGTTGCATTGATTTTACTATTCATACCGAACATCATATTTAAATCAATCAACTGTCTCAAAGATACCGAACTTTTAAATCTACCGAACCGAGACTTAAAACGTTTTCTCACAAAAATTGATTTGGGCCTACACAATTCCGCACACTGAACTCTCACTGAACGATACTGAATTCTGACCTAGTCAGTTAGCAGATCTCAGCTGAGTCAGTACTCTTTTAGCCTTTAACTCGATTCGTAACGGTTGTGCGGTCCGCCGAATCCATTTGCATGCACACCATCCCGAATAGGACTGTTCAAGTTCGAAATTGAGAAATCGAATCGGGTGTATTCACCCCCCCCCCTCTACACCTGACCGTACACTCGGGACCAACACTACTGTACTTCGGAGCACCTTGAGCATCACCTGATGTATCAGGATGTGGTGAATTGCTCTTCTCACGGGGAGTTGAACCCTCAGCAGAGCCTCCCAACTCGTATCCTTGGGTGTCGATCCTTCCTCCGATTGTTATCATCATCATCTTTCTTATCATCAGCAGGAGGAGATGGGGGTGGAGGAATGTTACCAGGGACTGACTCTCGCAAGCTTAGAAGGTAAAGCATTGCGGCTCTGAGATCTTCAAGAGTAGCTAAGTCAGCTGGTTCTCCGTACCCTATGACTTCTTGTAGCTTCTGCTCCTCATCGTGCAGGTAGAGAACTGAGTGGGTTTTGATTATGTCTTCTAGAATATCCCAACTCAGAAATCTTAGAAGCATTTGAACCCTAGCCCTGATGGCTATGTCGACTAAGTCTGAGTGCCCAGCGATCTCAGGAATATGATCGTGTACTTCAGCTGCGGCACGGAGACGAGTGGTGTAAATAGCTGTCCACTCAGTCGCATTCTCCTCAGTCGGTTCTCTGACTTCCGACTGTGTCTCCTCTGAGCTAATCACCTGGACTTTATCTTTGAGGGTCGCATCCTCAATGCCAGTATCAGAATCTAAAAACTGCTCTTCTTAAGTAGGAGGAGGAGTGGGTTCAATAATAGAGAGGGGTTGAGCAGCTGAGACCTCAGCTGGTCTGGTCTTAGTCAGCCGCCTCTTCTTAGGCACTTCGGTATGAGGGGGCAGAGCGGATGCTGCTCTCTTCGGCTCAGGCGGCCCCTTACCGATAGACTTCTCTGTCGCTTCTTTAGTCTGAAACTTTATCAGCTTAGTGTTGTACAACTTTGAGTCTTCAAAGGCTGAGTTCCTCTGTACAACACTCTCTATTAGGACTGACATCTTGGTCCCGAATAGAACCTTACCCACACTGGCCAACTTCCTCTCGCCAGTGGGTAGCGTAGTGAACTTCTGGGCTTGGGCTTTCATCTGAGTTGTATAATAGTCGGCCCGAGTTCACTTCTACTCCATCATCTATAGCCATCATCGCCTGAATCCTTGGCTGGACAAGTTTGATCGTACGATCCAGTGAGCTTGTCAGTATGTGCGAGACCACATACGCTAAACCTCTGTACTGAGGTAGCAAGAGATTCCTCGGGAGAGCTGTCTTGAACGTCAGATCACTGCGTCTACAGAACTTTTGCACATAAGCGTTGATCTCCCTCTCCTTATATCCGATAGGGGAGATTCCAGAAGTAGGAAGCTGAAATGCGAGGACCAGGGCCTCTCGGATGTTGAAGGTCTTCTGAGACGCCTTCCACTTGTTCGGATTAGTCTCCTCCATGTAAGAAAATGAGGCTTCTTCTCCTCCGACAGCCACTGAATTCCAGTTGAAATATGCCTCCGCCACTTGCCTCGGCAGACTGGCACGAGGATGCTTGGTCACGAGGGTCTCCAACCCAGACCTCTCCAGAGCATCGAACATTGGTTCCAAATATGGGATATCCACCTGGCGGAAAGCCATTGTGGGTTCGAACTGAATCCGGATGGTCATGATCTCCACTATAGGTTCAGGAGTCTGTACGATCGCCATAGAAATCTGCAAAACAACTTGTTAGCACTTGAAAATAGATTAAGTTAGTAGTTATCAGCAGATTTTAATACATTACCGAGTATTAGAGCTTGAAAGATGCACAGGCAAGGCAGTTATAAGAAGTAGAAACTGATTGCGAATAAAGCTTGTAAGATATGAAAATGGCGAAAAGTGAGGAATGATAGAAGATGAAAGATTTTGTATATATTGACTTGATTGCACATTTTAATCTAACGGCTGAGTTTTAATCTTTCATAACTATGGATGGCTAAGATTTAATGTTAAAAAAGGATGATTACCAAAGCCGCGTAAAACATAGATCTACGTAATAAAGGTAAGTGAGAAGACATGCATTAAATGCGCGACAAACAGCATTAATTACTCAGGTTAAGGTTTCATACTGATCTTTCCTTAAACTATTAATGGCGGGAAATGAATGCACATTAACTACTGAGTGTGAGCGACTGATGCAATAAATGCGAGCATGCTTCAAAGAAAATAAGTACACAAAATTACGCAAACCTCTTCAGCTGAACTTATCAGCTGGTTACCGTTATGTATAAGGAGAATGGTTGTCATGCTGATGACTATGTTCCCCCTTGCTGTGTACAGTGTGACTTTCCCAACTGAGTCACTGTACTTAGTTATCGACCCGTCGTCCGATTCCTTATGCTGATACCAATTGTTACCAATTGTTTGGGCAATGATGTTCTCAGTAGTCGGCATCTACTGACGCATCTCAGTAGGGATCCAGTAGACCTAGCTCAACGGTAGTTCTCTGAACCTGTTCTCAGCTAGTGGTTTGGTCAGTATATCTGCCTTTTGCTTGTCAGTATGGATCTTCTCCATCCCGATATCCTTCTTCTCGACATGGTCTCGATGAAGTGGTGTCGGATATCCACGTGCTTGCATCCGGTATGTAGAACCGGGTTCGAGTTATGGCAATTGCACTTGTGGAGTCGCAGTAGATGGGCACTTCATCCCGAGTTATACCATAATCTCTAAGTTGTTGTCGAAGCCAAAGGATTTGGGCACAAAGCAACTTCCTGCAGCCATGTACTCGGCTCCGTGAGTGGACGTTGCTACCGAATGCCGCTTCTTTGAAAACCAAGAAATCGCCTTGCCGCCTTAGGAACCGACAAGTTCCGGGAAGTTGACTTTCGATCTATCCCGCATCCCGCATAATCGGCATCGGAATAACTTCGTCGGTATTAAGTTATCATTAGCGGGGATACCATAACCCGACCTCGGGTGTTCCTCTTAGGTATCGCGAGAATCTTCTTCGCCGAGTCTAGATGACTTCGCTTGGGATTCGCTCGAAATCTTGCGCATACACCTCCACAAGATAAGTTATGTCGAGTCGGCTAGTTGTTAAATAAAGTAAAGAACCAATAATAGCTCTATAATCGGTAGAGTTAACGAAGCTCCCTCTTTGTCTAGATCGATTTTAAAGTTCGTGTTCATGGGGATCTTGACCGGTTTCTTTGGAATCACGGCCGAATCTTTTGAGAAGATCTCGAGTGTATTTGGCTTGATTGATGAAGATTCCCTCAGCTGATTGTTTTACTTGAAATCCAAGGAAATAATTCATCTCTCCCATCATGGACATCTCGAATTTCTCCTTCATCATCTTCTCGAACTGCTGACATATGACTTCGTTTCTGCAGCCGAAAATGATATCGTCCACGTAGATTTGCACCAGTAGGATGTCATCTCCTGACTTTATGTTGAATAGGGTGCGATCTCTGTCCCCTTCGAAAACCTTTTCGAAGTAGAAAGTCGATAGGGTATCATACCAAGCCCACGGGTGCTTGTTTTAACCCATACTGAGCTTTCCTAAGTCTCGTACGCCCGATGTCCCCGCTGAAAGCCGGGCGGTTGTTCCACGTAGACTTCTTCCTTCAGTACACCGTTCAGAAAAGCTGACTTTACATCCATCTGATAGACTTTGAAGTCTTGATGTGTTGCATAAGCTAGGAATAGACGAATGGCTTCCAATCTAGCGACTGGAGCGAACGTTTCATCAAAGTCAATTCCTTCTGCCTGACTGTATCCCTTTGCAACTAGTCTTGCTTTATTTCTGACAATAACGTTGTTTTCATCTCGCTTGTTTTTGAAGACCCACTTAGTACCAATCACGTGCCGATGTCTAGGTCCGTCAACAAGCTCCCATACTTCATTTCGACGAACCGGTTCAGCCTCTTCTTGCATAGCAATGACCCGGTCAAGCATCTTTAAGTGCGTCCTCTATCGACCGAGGTTCTTACGTAGACCAGAAAACAAGAGTAAAGTGAGCTTTCTCCTTGACTTAATCTTGATCTCGTCCTTATAGTTGCTGATAGATCTCCAATGATAAGATCTGAAGAATGAGCATCGAGCCACGAACGCTTGAGTCGGGCTTCTTCTTCTGATACTACTTCTGCACAGTCAGTAGGAGTGTTAGGCATTTCGTGAGTACCGTTTCGTGACCGTAGCAATTCAAGAAGAAGGTTAGGATCTACTGAGTTTCCGGAGTTCGAGGGCATTTAGCTCGGGAACATTAATTGTTCCCCCCCGAGTTTATATTCTCGGTAGAGGTCCCGAGTTACCACCTGGGGCTTCCTCATCGACCAATGTTACCTGTTGTTGATTCTGTTCGATAGAATCAACTAGGTCGCCTACATCGACTGTTGGTTGAGTCCGAGTTTGTTCATCGTGTGACTCATCATCCCAACAATGCTTGGATCTTTTCGGCTTTATCGGCAAGTCCGAGATCCCGTAGCTTGCCGCCGACATCATCGTATTTGACTCGTTTCTTTCCCTGTTCTCGATAACAAATTCATCAAAAACAACATGAGGGCTTTCCTCCACACAAAGAGTCCGATAGTTAAAGACTCTGAAGGCTTTACTGACTCGAGAGTATCCTAAGAAAACTCCTTGATCAGATTTGCTATCAAAGACCTTCAGCTGATCTTTCCCATTATTGTGGATAAAGTAAGGACAACCGAAAATATGAAAATGAGAAATAGAAGGAATTCTCCCTTTCCATAATTCATATGGTGTCTTCATGTGTTGCTGAGTGAGTAGTGAGCGATTCTGAGTATAGCGGGCGGTGTCGGTAGCATCGGCCCCGTAACTTCGAGGGTAGTCCGGGAATCTGCGAGGAGCGTTCTTGCTCGCTTCTTTGAGTGTTCTGTTCTTTCGTTCGGCAAGTCCGTTCTGCCGAGGGGTGCGTGCGGCTGATGTCTCGTGCTTAATTCCCTCTTTATCGCAAAGTATGTCTTAACTACCGAGTTTAGAAACTCGTTCCTCTCGTCCGAGCGAATTCTTTGAATCTTGATGTCCTTTTCCACACCGAGTTTCTTCGGCCAGATTGGGCAACTCGGTTTGAACATCGATTTATTGGCGATGAAGATGACCCAAGTATATCTCGAGTAGTCGTCAATAACGACGAGGGCATACTTCTTGCCTCTTATAGTCACTGGAGAGACTGGCCCGAATAGGTCCATGTGCAGCAGCTGAAGGATTCCATCAGTGGAAGGTGACGGAATAGGTGGATTGCTACTCTTTGTTTGCTTTCCCTTCAGACATGCTTCATAATTTCTGTCTTTAACGAACGATTCGTTGGGCAGTCCTCTGACTTTGGAGTTCTTGGCTAGCTTGTTCAACATATGTTACTCTTGGAACTGTGGCAGTCCCAATTGTCAGCGTTCCGTATCCCCTTGTATAGCCTTTGGAGTTGTCACCGAATTCAAGTCTGGGACCATCTTCTTGTACGTAGTTGGTCAGCAAGCTCTTCTGGTAAGTCATGTGTCTCGAGCAGCCGCTGTCCACTATCCAAGGGTCCTTATGCACCTGCAAAACAGAGGCATTTTTAGGTACCCTTTGGTTCAGTTGGGTCCTTACTGGTTAGTGGGTGATTTCGGAACCCAGATCTGTCTAGGAACCTTAGAAGTCTGAGACTTCTTCTTCTGAACCTTGTCAGCTTTCTTCTCCACAGGACTTGGAGATACTGACTTTCTGCTGATGATTTTGGGTTCAGGCCCTTTCTTCTTTTGAGTCTTAGCGCTTCTCCCGACCCCCGGGCTCATAGTAGTACGAGCCGCACCGAGCCGGGTGCTCATACTGATGGCTCCTTGTACGTTACGCCCATCCGACCTTCTTGGTTCCCCCCCGAATTTGATAGCGGTGTCCGGGGCTGGAACCTTTGGTCACCGCTTGTTGCTACTCGGCCGAGGTGCAATCATTTTTCGTTTGTTCTTCGCCCGAGGTGTAGTGTCAGCAGCTTGCACCTTTCCTCTGACGAACCTATCAGCCAGAGTTGCTGAGTTTTTGGAGGTAGAGGCTTCGTGGGTATAGCCAAGGCCTTCTTTTACAGTAGTTGGCCGTTACGCTCCGAGCATGCTTTCTAGCTTCTCCTTAGCTCCCAGTGCTCGTTCGGTCATCGGTCCTCTCCGGACCTCATCACTTCTCCCGAGTGAGTCATAATCTTTCTGTACGTTTGAGAGTTTCTAACTGAGTTGGGCTATTTCAGTCTCTTTCTCAGAATTGTCCTTAGTCAGGACTGAGATCTGAGTCTCTTGAAGCCGAGACTTAGTCATAAGAGATTCAATCTCTTTCTTGAGTCTCGCAACTAGATTCTCCGACTCAAGTAGAGACCCGACAATCGGAAGAAAGTCTCGATTCTCGGCCTTTACCGTTCTAGTTCCTGGATGGTTCCTTTGAACTCTCTGCTCACTTGAATCTGTTCCTCTAGTAGATCGTCGTAGGCTTGTACCACATCTAGAGGATCATTCGAGACCGAGCACGTGTCGTGTGTGCTTGTGTGAAGAAGAGGTAATATTAAGTTTAGAATTTACCTCGGCCTCTTCTCCGGCCATCGACATTGTTCGCTGATTCCTCGGGAACCTTCTCTCCGACTTCAACAAGCCTACGAATGCGGCTTCATCTTCGAAGAATACATGAATGTATCCTCTTCAATTGAGTTGTCGGATATCTCTCCGGCTATGTAGGCCTGCATTCGCTTGGCAAATTTTTCTCTTCTGGCCTGCCGTTCTGCTCTTTGAGCAGCTGAGAGTTCGGGACAATCATACTGATAGTGTCCCTCCTTCTTCCAATTGTAGCAGGTGGATGTTCTGCCGCTCTTACCAGTGAGTCTTTAGACGGGTGCGGCAGCAGACTCCGATTTCCCGCATTCGGTAGAAGGATTAGATTCTTCTTTCTTATGATAGTCTTTCTTACCCGAAGAAGAATCTCGGTTGTATTTCCTCGACTTTCGACTTTCTCCTTTTCCCTCTGATATTTGAGAGCCATCAGTGCTAGCTGATCAGGGCCTGGAGTCTCGGAAGACTTTGCTACTGATGTGGCCACAACTTTGCTTGGGGAAATAGGCTTGGCTCCTGTGTTGCTGACTGTTGCCTTGAAGGCATGGTCGAACTGTGTGTCAGCTAGAGCGCTTAAGCACTTTTGGGGTAGGCTATGCTCGAATTTCTCCGATTTTAATTCTGAAAATATAACATCAGGAGTTAGAGCATTTAGATCAGAGCGACGTAAATAAGTAGCAAAAGGAAGCCACTTCTGTCGGGGCAACGCTCTCAAGATCTTGGTGTTCATCTCCTTGTTGGTGAACGACCTCCCCGGCCCATTGATGACATTGACTTGATTGGTGAATCGACACTCGGCTCGTCAATGGTTTCGATGAAGCTCCATTGCAAAGGCGTCGAACCCTCGAAGCTCTAGCTCGAGCTTGTTTTCTTTGATCCGAGGGATTCCATGGCTCGGTACATGCCAAGGCGTCCCATAGCTCTTTCGCCGTCTTGCAATCCCTGTACCCTTCCGAGGTGTGAATCACCGAGCGTAGTCGGTATGGCATTACGTGCAACTCGGTCAAGGTTGTGCAACTTCTTTTCTTCGGGCGTGAAGGCAGATTTATCTTTGGGAACCTTAGCACCGGCTTGTGCTCCCACGCCTCCTCCAAAGCAGCAAATACTACGCCGTCGATCATGGGAATGATCGGTCCCGACTCTAGGACATCGACATGCCGTCGTGGAGTGACGTTAGGTGTGCCTCCATACGTACGCGCCATACCGTGTAGTTCTCTATTGAGAACATCGGTACCATCCTAATACCCGACATATCGGACATCGTAAGAGTAAGAGTATAAGGATGCCGAAAAGATGCTTATGCAGGGGAAAACGATTTTCGGGATCGGTTCGAGAGGACCAAGTATTTGGAACCGGCGATCGGTTGAACACCGTGCGCTCCGATACCAATTGTTGGTCCGGAGACGATAAGTCGTGTGTAGAGGGGGGGTGAATACACTGAGCTCGGTTTCTTTTCGCAATGAAGGTCACTGAAGCCGTTGATTGCAACTGATGAACAGTGCCAAATAAGCCTTCGATCGCGGGACAGAGTGAGTCAACTGCTGAGCTCTCTCCTACTGACTGTTGTCAGTACTTTGAGAATCAGTCGGAGACTGTTGTGCAGAAAGTGTGGGGCCCGGAATTCGTCTCTTTTGAAAACACGTTTTAGCAAATTAAATCTTTTGGCTGTGCGCTTTATAAAATACATTTTATGCAAGCTTATGATTTTCAAGTCAGTTGAATGCTATGCAATAAAACAGTAAAAGAACACAAGCGATATAACGTGGTTCGGATACGCAAGATCCTACGTCCACGGTCCTGAACAAAGCAGGAGAACTTGTTGATTATTCTGAGCAAGCCTCAGCAGGGATACTGTGCACTGGATAGTTCCCTCTAAGTTATAGTCCTTAGCGACTTTACAATCCAAACCTAAGTCTGAAAGGGAAGGGAATATTCTCCAACTGAGAAGGAGTTCTTACAATAAGAACAATTCACTAAATGTGAACTCCTTTGAATCTAAGCTATAAATATGACAATGAGCTTAGTCTAGAGAAGAAAGGGATCTAAGAACTCTAGAGAGAAAAACTGAGAAATCTTCTAAGTACGCAAGTTTTCCTCTGGATGATCTTTGAGTGTTCTAGAGCGTTTATGAACTTGAGCTTGTCCCTTCGAAATTCCGTCGTTCGGAGCTTCAAAAACTTCTCTATTTATAGTTGTGAGTTATGGCATATGTCCGTTGGAGACGACGATGCCACGTGTCACAAGCTTCCAAGGAAAACGGCCATAATTCGAACTTGTTGCAGCAGGGCAGTTAATGCACTGTTCATGAGAGCAGCTTTACTGTGTAGAGTAGGTAAGCGTTGTCGGCTTCTCATTGGTCGAGGTTTGTAGTTGGTGAGAATGTCAGAGGTGACCATTCAACAACCTCGTATGTCTTCTGCTGAACTTTTTGAAAAGACTTAAATAGCTGGGTCGCTTTCCGTAGGATACAGTAGACTAAAAAGTCTCTGTCTTCTTCAGCTGAGTCAGCTGACAGGGCATCTACTGAGTAGGTCAGCTGGCGACTGCGAAGGTATTGTGCTTGTTTCTGTTCTTCTACTGATGACTATCAGCTGGGAGTAGTCTTCTACTGATGATTTGTCAGCTGATGCGCTGTCTTCGACTGAGTGGAAGATCAGCTGCTGACTGAAGAACACAAGCGATTACACTGATGACGTGGGGTTCTGAAAAGTATCTTCGACAAAAGATCAGTTCAACAATTACCCCGTACAGGACTTAGACAAGAATATAAAAACGATTACAACAAGTCTAACCTATACATCAGCTAATCCTAACGACACACTAATCTACTGATATTAGCTAGGTTTTGGGATCTTCAATTCCATAGTACTACTATGATTTCCCCCAATTTTCTTTTAACCGAACAACAGCTGAGTATCATCTACTGACTCATATCCAACACTTTGTACGACAGTCAAATAGCTCAATAAAACTAAACTCATGCTAATGTATTTATTGTTCTTTTTCCGTTGCACAATGACCATAAGACGACGCAACACATACTTCGCCGGGAACCGCGCAAAAGCGGTGGGCATGTTCTAGTATATATATATAGGGGTGGGCGCGGGACGGGTACCCGCGTTGCGGGTACCCGTTTGCGGATACCCGCGCCTGCGGGTAATTAATTTTAATACCCATTCCCGTTCCCGCATAGAGCGGGTATCCGCATGCGGGTACCCGTGCGGATACGGTACGGGTACGGATTTACCCGCAAATATTATCACCTATTTATAATATATTTAAATTCATAAATAAAAATTAAAAAATACCAAAAAATGAAAATTTAAAAACATAAATTAAAATTAAAAAATATCAATATATTTAAACCACTAAATAAGACTATAGGAGTAGATAATCTGTTTTATAAACCATGTTCCAATGGTGTCTCACCATAAATTACAATTATAAAACCGATCATATGATTATCAACTATGAAACCATAGATTCTTATAATTAAAATTACCGTGGAAAACTGTTTAGTCATACTCTAGTGCTAGCACAAAACATGCAAACGGGTACCCGCGCCGTCCCGCGCCCACCTCTACGTAAGAGGACCTCATATAAAAAAAATTGTATATTAATGCGGGTACCCGTTCGGGAACGGGTACCTAAGAATAAAACCCATTCCCGTTCCCAACCCGCTTGATTTTTTGCGGGTACCCGCGTAATGGGTACCCGTACCCATTTTTTCCGACCCGAACGGGAAATACCCGAACGGGACGGGTACGGGCGCGGGAACCCGAATTGTTTGCCCACCATATATATATATATATATATATATATATATATATATATATATAATGTACTAATCAAATATTTCCAATAGGATCGACTCCACGTATAACTTTCCTTGTTTTCCTTATTCTCCTTATTCACCTAATTATTTTCTTTGTAATTTAATTTTTTGCGTATTTGTACCTCAAGTCGATCCTATTCGAGGGTGTCTATAATGTAATGGTGAGTGAAACCGAAAAGAAAAATATAAAGTTTGTGCAAGAGTGGCATGTAATTAGGGATGGCAAAATTGCAGGTCGGGTCCGGGTATCATACTACCCGGACCCGCCCCGTACGGTGGAATTGTGGACCCGCCCCTCCCCGTGGACCCGCACGGGTTCGCAAAATTGGCCCCGGAACCGGACCCGTACGGGGCGGATCCTACCCGGCCCATGCCAGAATTGCTTTTTTTTTTTTCTTTCACTAATTAAAAATAAATAAACAACTAATACACAAATTAGGAAACGCAGACTAATACACAGATTAGGAAACGCAGACTAAACTAATACACATATTAGGAATATTTTTACCTTGCTATTCGATGGCGGCGGTAGATGAATCCGACACTCTCTGAGCGTTGGAAGAGGGTGGCCGGCGACGGAAGAGGGCGGCCGGCGGCAGAAGAGGGGGTAATATCCGGAAACCCTAGCGAGAGTGCGAGACGTCAGACGAGTTCACGAGAAGCGAGTTCAAGTAGCGTTACTTAGTACTGATTTGGAATTGGAAAGTATATAATAATAATTTTATTATTCATACTAATAGTATATAATAATAGTATGTTGATTTTTGTTAGAATTAATAAATTTATATTATTCATACTAATAGTATATAATAATAGTATGTTGATTTTAGTTAGAATTAATAAATTTTATTATTCATACTAATAGTATATAATAATAATTTTATTATTCATAGTAATAGTATGTTTCAAATAGAATGTTGATTTTAGTTAGAATTAATAAATTTGATTTGGAATTGGAAAGTAACGCATTAGTTAGAATTTTTTTTACCCAAAAAAAAATTTGTCTCAAAATGTATATTAATTTTATTATTCATAGTAATAGTATGTTGATTACTTGATTATATCGAATTTGCGTATTCTTTGGATTTATAGAATAGTCCTAGATCACATATAAAAATACGTAAATAAACATAGGATTGTACTATTACACATCAAATATATAAAATGAAAATAACGATAAAAGACGAAAATAACGAAAATCATTTTTCAGATATACTTTCAAATCTTATGATTCTTATGAACTTATGAATTGCCTATGCATATGTTATGATTCCAAACTCCAATTGTTCATTAGTCATGAAAAAAAATCGATTGTGAACTTGTAATTGTTCATTAATACTTATTTGTAACACAAAAAATATTAATTTCATTTTCGAAATATATGTTCATGATTACAATTTTGAATATAAAATACTGAAATCTAGAAAGTTACTATTAATATTAATATTTATATTTTCTAAGCTAATTTTTTGTTAGATGTATTTGCACGTGTTATAAAAAGTTTTTAATTGTATTTGTTCATTTACATGATTGTATTTACACATATAATCCATTTCAATTAAATAATAGAAATAAAAAATGGCATTTTAAACATATATATTTTAAAATACTTATTTTATGATATAGAAAATGTTAATTTTATTTTCGAAATACATACTCGTGAGCCGTGATTACAATTTTGAATATAGTATATTGAAGTTTAGAAAAGTAAATATTTACATATTATAAGGTAATTATGTTAGATGTATTAATTTAGTATATTATATTTTTATATATTAATATTACTATATATTTAGAAAAATAACGAATGTGTGTATTAGCTCAACTGGAATAAGTTCATGTACAAAAACTATTGATGCAGGTTCGAATTCAGCTAGCAGCATTTTTATTGCAGGACGGGTCCGGGGCGGGTCCTGCGCGGGTCGGTTCTACGCGGGGCGGGGCGGATCCACTGTCGGAACCGGAACCGCCCCGGACCCGGCACGGGTCGGATCCGGAACCGCCCCGTGCTCGTACGGGGCGGGTATTACCCGCCCCATCGCGTGCGGGTCCAGGACGGGTCCAACGGTTCCGGGTCTTTTTACCATCCCTATATGTAATTGTAAATTATCAATGCCAGATATATTTATTAAAAATGATTTTTTAAAATTAAAATATAGTTTCAAGCATTTTAAAATTACTATTTTCAGAAAAGTTTTAACAAAATAAAAGGAACATAAAATCTCAAAAGAAATGTAGACAGAGAAACGGTTTATCTGATATTAAAGGTAAAGATAGTCAAGTCTTTAGCACTGCAGAGGACAGTTTATTCAGAAAGTTGGGGCCCATCATACGCATTATCCCAATAATCTATAGAATATTCGAGGCTTTAAAAAAAGATAAATACAATAAACCCCACAATTATTGGTACTCCCTCCGTCTCATTATTTATGTCCTATTGGGACTGGAACGGTAATTAAGATAGTGGAGGTAACGGTGTAAAATTGTGGTGTAAAAGTATAAAGGGGTGGGGTCCACTTGCTTAGATTGATTGTGGTCTACTCATTTATTTCCTTATTTAGTATGTGACATAAATAATGGGACAACCAAAAAAGGGAAGTGGGACATTAATAATGGGACGGAGGGAGTATAATTTTTCATTTTGCCCTTGAACTTTATAAAGTTGCACTATACCCAAACTATTGAATTTGTTGCACTTTGCCTTCTAAACTATTGAATTCGTTTCAGAGAACAATAATCTGGCCAACATTCCGGCACATATACAAATTTAAGGACAATTTCGTAAAAACATCATAAATTATACTTCAAGAATTTTTAGTTTATATCATAATTTATAGTTTATATCACCGCTAGGGAAAGTCTCTATCTCCCCCTTGTTCTTTTACCCCTAATTTGTATAGCTAATAGTTGAATGTACAATAGTAGCGTGAGCGTCGACATGGTTGTCGACGGCTAGGGCTCCTATTCTGCCTCCTCCTTTACCATCGGATTCAAAGAGTGCAAATAAAATATTTGTTATATACAAGTCGAAGGAACCTATCTGGTGAATTTCACCATGAGAGGGTTAAATTCTTGAATTTGTATGTATGACCGAAATGTTGTTATTTACAACAAATACAATAGTTGAGGGGGCAAAGTGCAACTTTTCATAGTTTAGGAGGCAAAGTGAAAATTTTCAATTGTTAATAACGTTTATTGTATTATCCCTTTAAAAAATGGCATTTACTTTCTCTTTTCTTTTCCCCTCACATATTCAAATGATTAAGGGACCAATCGGATAGACTTTGGTATCACACAATTATACTCTACTATATGTCATCTCCACAAATCATTTGACATGTGTAATACATTTTAATTAAATAATCAAATCAAAATCAATTATGGTGGACCACATATGCCACATGTCAACACCTTATAAAGTGTGACATATAAGAGAGTATATTGTGTGACACACAAGTCTTTGTGGAAACCAATTAGTTTTTAACCGTTATTTCACTTAATATGCTACTCCATCCGTCCCATTAAACAAGTCTCATTATTTTTCGGCACGCGAATTTAGGAAGTGAGTGGAAAAGAAAAAGTGCGGAGTAAAAGTATAAAATGGTGGGGTCCACTTATTTAGAGTGGTTGTGGTCCACTCATTTCTTTCTATTTTCGGAATAAGACTTGCTTAGTGGGACACCCCAAAATGAAAAATGAGAATTGTTTAGTGGAACGGAGAGAGTATTTAACGTAAAACTCCAAATGAGTATGCACTGCAACATGCAAGTTAATTGGTCCTACTTATGTGGATCCATGAAATGTCTAAATATGTATGAATTAATAAATCATTTTTATTAATTGAGAATTCAAGATTTAACTTTTTTTCTTAATGAAATACGGATTCAGCACATCTATAAATAATAAAAAATTTTAAGATAATATTCCGGTCCCAACTCGGGCCAGCGTAAAAAATCATCAGCGATAAGATAATAAGATAATAATTTTCAGAAAACTTCAATGTAAATATATAGTCTCGTAAATATCATAAATTAATCATTTAAAATTACCAACGACACTAAGGCAATTTTGTGAAATTATAGTGGTGCCTTTTGTAAATAAAAAAAAACTCAAATTTAACTGAATCTCATCTCTAACTTTTCTATTTGCATAAAAAAGTTTCGATGTTGTTTTCTCGAACTGCACCATAAAATTGTGAAGAGTTCAAGACGCAATAAGTGCTTCCTTGCAAGTAACTGGTTCCAAAGGAATCGTATTATCTTTAGTATTTTCTAATGTTCATTGTTTAATAAATGTTAAGTGTATCATTGTACTTGTTTTAAAATCAATAAATTAATCATTTCTTAACAAATTAGTGTAATCTATTGTTTCTAAATACTCTCTTTGTCCCATAGATTTAGTCGAGTATACCTCTTCAGACTATCCCATTGAAATAGTTCAGTTTCATTTTTTTGGCAAATTATTAAAAAAAAATTTAGGGACCCACAACTTTATACAACTCTACAGACATCAACAACTCTCCTTAAAAACCGCGCCGAAAAGAAAGTGGACTAAATCTATGAGACAGGGGAGTAGTAAATAGTAAAATGACATTAAATATGATATATAAATATACTTATAACTCATTATATTAAACTAGTTAAAAATAATTTTGTTGAAGTTCGAAAACTCTCTCTAAAATAATAAAATCTCACAGTCCCGACAATATTAATTTAGATAAGGTTAACTGTACACTAATATTCTAAAGCAAAAACATTGATGCCCCTGCTGCAAGTACCAGTTGGCCGCTATAATTAATATAAATGTATGTGTTATGTATATATTATAGTATTGTAGTGGTAGTGCAGTTGGTTGTTGGTCCAGAGGCAAGTGTTCAGGTGTAGAGGGGTAGGTGAATACACCTGAGTCCAAGTTTCAGCTCGAACGCGAAAGTCAGTCTTTTACTGAGTATGCTAGCTGAACAATTCAGCTAGCTAATTTAACTTTCTGATCGTGTAGATAGAGTAGTTTGCTCTATTGAATCTCGTCTACTGACTTCAGTCAGTCTACAGAAAGTTCAGTATACGAATAAGTGCGGAAGTATAGGCCCGAATTTTATCGTCTCTTGTTTGAAAAACGTGTTTAATGAAAGTCTGTTAAAATCGTGCTTGTGCGTAGATTCAGTTTTACTGATAATCTGAGTTATGCTTTGTAAACAGTTTAATGCAATATGAATAGTAAGCAATAAAACAGTAAATGCACACCAAATTTTAAAGTTGTTCAAATATTCAAGATCCTACATCACTGAACAAAGTAGGAGTTCTTGAATTAATTTATACTAAGCAAGTCTCAATTGATCTATACGCAGGACAAATACTCTACTTATAGTCGTAGTAACTCGATCTATACGCAGGACAGATACTCTACTTATAGTCGTAGAGACTTTCCAATTGTTTCAAACACATGGTTTAAGTTTCTCCACCTAGAACGGGTTCTTACAATAAGAACAATTCACAAAAATATGAACTCCTTTGGTTTTTTAAGTGTTTGATCTAACAAGGGTGAGCTCATAATAGAGAAAGGGAACTAGATGATCTCTAGAGAGAAGAACTAAGGGGTGTATAATCTGAGCTGTAACTTCTTCGCTTGAGTGAGCTTTAAGTTCGCTAGAGAGTTTGAAATGCTTGAATGCTTTGTTTTCTCGGTGTCTTCATCGCTTGAAGATCGATCTCTATTTATAATTGTGACTCTTGAAAAGATCCGTTTGAGGAGACCTATCCACGTGTTAAAACACGACAAGGAAAACGGTCATATAAAATAGAACGTTACTGTAGAGATTCTCTCTTTTTCATCATTAAGGACAACTTTGTGTCAGAGCAAGTACAGTGCTGACAGTTCCTCATTGATCGAGGTTGAATATTGGGTGACGCTTGTTCAAACTCCAAAGCAGATGCTGAGTTGACTTCCTCTGATTCATCGGACACTTTATACTGAGTTGTCCTCTACTGATATTCTTTTGAGGTGATCAGTTAGTTGACTGATTCCTTCGTTATTCAGTTGGTTCTGAGCAACCATACTGGGTTCTTCAATGCTGAGTCTGCATCAGTCTCTAGGTCATTGAAACTGAAACCATAGATGTGGTATATCAAATAAGGAAGGTTGAAGAAGAAGCTTATATTATGGAAGAAGAGAAAGAAGCCATGTTAAGAGAGGAAGCGGAAAAGGCCGAAGAGGCAGAGTTGGAGAGAACAGAATATCAGCTCGACACCTTTGTGGATAAAGTTCTCTCTGCCATTGAAGAAGATGTAAACCTTGAGGAAGCTAAGAAACTTCAATTGGAAGAAATTCAGAAAAAGAAAAAAGCTAATGAAACTCGTCTGAAGCAGATAGAAGAAGATAATCTGAAAGCAATAATGCTTCAGAAATAGCTTGACGAGGCGACGAAGAAAGGAAGCAAAGACTGAGATTTTCAAAGCTGACTCCAGAGCAAGAAGCTGCTCAGCTAGAGGAAATTTGGAACATCTGGACATACATCGACTTCCCAGCGCAAAAAGCTATTGATGATAAGATGAAACAGAGGAGATACAACTCAAAAATGAACTTCAAAGAAATCAAATCAGACTTAAGGAGGAGGATGAGAGACTTGAACGTCTGGCTGAAAGCATGAAGAGGACTCGATGATTTCAGATAAGAAGAAGACAAAATCCAATGTACTTAGAGCTATAGCTGCCGAGAGAAAGCCCAAGGTCGAGTTTGAGAATTACTTTCTCTATCCTTGGTGTGATAGATGGGTTCCTCTGGAGCTAACTGATGATTATGAGCATATCAAAGTTAACTTTATCAAGCGCTTCTACTTCTGGCAATCCTGGGGAACTTACATGAGAATTAAGAACCAGGATGAAATCTTCACAGAGTTTCTCAGGCGATGGTCATTTAAACTTTACATCTTGATCAAAGACCTTGCTCAGAAAGCTAATCAGGTCATAAAATGCCCATCACCCAGATTCATGAAGCCACCTATTGCTTGGGAGAACTTAATTAGAATTCAAGATTGATTACGCTAAGATTGAAACTTATTTTTTGAAGGCATACAAATAGAAGAAGTATATAGAAGTAGCCAACAATTATGAGAAAAAGATCAAGCTAAGGAGGCTTGTGTACTACTCATATGAGATGAAGCCAGATGATGTTTCAGATGAGAAAGTTGCTCGTATAATGGAGAACCTAAAGAAAACTCATCTGACTCATGAGGAATTCGAGAAGAGATATCGTATCAAGGCAGAACCTGAATAGATTCCAGATTATCTATGTAATAGATTAGCTTAGCATGTACTTAACTGAATTATCAATAGAGTTGAGCTAATTCTTTTGAACTAACCACAATAACTCTTTGTCCAGGCTTACTTCTTTCTATCGTTAATCTGATCTGAACTAACCCTTTACTTTCTTAACCCAACTTGTGTTGGATGAACTTAGCCTAAGTCTATTTTCAGGATTAGAATAGGGTTTTGGTATCATCAAAAAGGGGGAGATTGTTGGGAAATAATATAAGTTATGAATGATCTAAAACCGCTATTTGATTGATGAACCAGTCTGCCGTAACTTACAAGTTTATTTCAGCCTGTGTCTGTATAGTCAGGCTGAATGCTTTGTTATCATATTAGGTTGTTCAGTTTATGTGAGCTCAGCTTGTGGAACAGATTGGAATCAGCTACGCCAAGTTGATAACTTCAGGCTGAATTGAAGTTCAGATCAAGATGTTCATCAGACCATCCTCGACTTATTCAAATATGAAGACATTACAAGGTACAAGGCACGATAGTAAAAAAGGATGGTCAACGGAGAAGATGACAACATCAGAATCAACATTGACCAATCTCAAACCGTCATGTCAGCTTAGTTAAAGGGAGACATAATAGTACCTCGTTTAGGATCTGCAAAACCAAGTAGAGCGCGACACATGTCCATGTATTTAATGCATATGACCATTGTTAATACGGAGCCAATGGAAGATCGATCTTGTTCAACAGATATTTCCCTTAGCTCGCCTATAAATAGCAGAAGACCTCTCACAATAAGGTCATGAGATTTCAAGAAGCAAAAAGCATACTCTCAAGCAAAAGAACAAGCATTTACAATACTCATCTAATAGTTCTACTACTAGAATCTCCATCTGTTATTCATACTCCAAGTATTCATAGCTTAATCATAAGCTTGGAGTCAAGAGTGTTTAATACTCTTGTTGTTGAACAAACCCTAAAACCCCACCCTATCCTGTTAGTTAGAATGAAGCTGATAGATAAACAGTTTGATAGTTAGATAGATTGTTTGTTTGTATGTGTTGATCTGCAACTCGTCAGTCTACGAGTATCTTTAGTGAATTCCTGCTGAGAAAGTAGAAGAGTGGAGTAGGATCTTGTGAATCTGAACCACTATAAAATCTTCGTTATTTACTGTTTCATTGCATCAGCTTACTGTTCATTGCACTTTCATCAGACTAACTGTTCATTCAGAAAAGTATCTATCTCAAGGGCCTATCATATTTATGCATTTGTTATCTGACCGACTCACTATCAGTCAACATCTGATCTAAAAAAGCAAAGTTAGACATCAGGTGTATTCCCTCTCCCCCCCCCACACACACACATATGAAATTGTACTAGGACCAACATGAATAAATGTATCACTTGTTATTAATTAAAGTATCACTTGCTATGAATAAAAATATCACTTATTATGCATAAAAGTATCGTTAGGTTTAATAAAAGTATCATTTGATATGGAAATAATACTACTAGATCTGAAAAATATCAATTATTGGGAATAAAAATATCACATGTCACAAACAAATGTATCCTTGGTACTAAATATACGTATCAATTAATATTAATAAATGTATCATTTGTTTTGAACAGTTGTATCATTTTCTTAAAATTAATATATCAATTGAAATGAATACATGCATCACTTGTACGCAATATAAGTATCATATGTATCCGTTGTTTTTTATCATCCGTATCACCTTTTGAGGAAAATGTATCATTTATGAGTTATTATGAATTTATCACACTAACTCTTATTATATAAACATAAAACTAAACTTAATAACTCAATCTATTTTCATATTATATAAATAATAATAAAAAAATAATTTAACATATGTTGGAAAAAAATTGGGTTTGAAAAAAAATTTACCCTCAATAAAAATTTACCCGGCCCAAAGTCTTAATATTAAAAAAATATAAATTATATAATATTTTAATAAATATAAACATATAATAAAAAAAAACTTAGAACTAAAATTTTTTTTAAAAAAAATAATATAAAGAGGGAGCTGGTGGCCCGTCCGCACCATAGCCCAACTCAAATTCTAATATTGAGCTGTGCCCTTTCCTAATCTCAGAGTGAATCAGCCATGTTCTTCATGAATAAAGTTTATTTCACATCTTATGGTTTATCGAGAGAGCCCTATATCGCCCATCCTATTAGGTTTTTCGGTTTTTAATACGTTACTATTGTAGGATCTGGAAATAATCTGGCATGTAATGCAACAATTTTTTGATATATATATATATTTTGTGGTTTGGATCGGCTATGTTGTACCATAATTATATTTCCTTCTATGTCACTTCCACAAAATATTTAACATGTAAAATACATTTTAATTAAATAGCAAAGTCAAAATCAATAATGGTGTGTCATATATCTCTACACCTTATAGAGGTCATACATAAGGATGTCAATGAACCGAATCTGAACAGGATTTACCTAAGTCCAATTCCAAATCCAATTTTTTTAGCTTTGGTCTAGATTCTGTCTAGATCCATTGGATTGTAAATAATGAGATCTAGACCTAGATTCACAAGACAAAATCCTAGGTCTAGAACTAGATGTATAATTTTTTTTAAACTTACGTAACTTAATCCTAACTCTTAACTTCACTAAATCTTAAATCTTAACTTTACTAATTTCACAATAACATTGTAATCCCTAATGAACAATACAATCATCCAAAATAAATTATAACACTATGAAAATATTATAATTATCCAAGTAAAGAAAACCTCAAAAACTAAAAGTTAATAACTAATTTCTCAATTATCTCGTTTCAATTTATCAATGGGTCATAAACTCTTATAAGCACAATATTTTAGTTAATGGATCGTAGATTTGGTCCAAATTCATTTTCAAATTCCGAATTTGAATCTGCATTTACCTTTTAGATTCGAATCCAATCGAAGTCCGCTTATTTTACAATTAAAATTAAAATATTATTGGGTTTTAAAATAGTACAAGTGCAATATTTATAAACAAATAAATTTGTAAACGATAGTGTGTCGAACCAAAGCCTCTGTGCAAGAAGCAAATGTGGTAACCAATTGTGCCCACACTCTTGCTATATTTCTTTTTTTGCAAGAAGCAAATGTGGTAACCAATTGTAACCCGCAGCCGCTACCGAAGTGTGCAATGGGTAAACCCCGCTCCTGTGCAATAACATGCAAACCACATAGGAGAGTTAAACCACTCTAAGCTAACCATAGGTGACAAACATACATAGCGGTCTCAGATCACCCACCTTCACCGCTACGCCATTCCAAGGGAACTCTTGCTATATTTCGTACATTACTAAAGTAATAGAAACCCTAACAATAGGACAACTCTCTCAGATCAAAATATAAATCTAAAATCATGTGGATTCCATTGATTTGGATCTCATTTTTTAGGACTCAATGTATTTTAACCGGATCCGAACCAAAGCAAAAAAAATCTAGATTTAGATTTGAACTTAGGAAGATCCGGTCCATTGCTATGCCTAATCTCTTGTCATACACAAGAGAGAATAATATGAGTAAGGTCTAAACATATAATGACCGCCTAACAATAATGTTTGCGATTTTGCATATTTAAGATTAATTTAGTATACTCATAATATGCGATACCCCTAAAAATAAAATTAAACAAAATGGATTTAATTATAATTAAATTCGCTCTGATAATGAAAATTTTATTTAGTTAATTATTTTCCCATTCCTGGATGAATTCCGAATATTACGAGATATATTATTCTGAAAGATTTTCGGATAATGTTGGGATTCTGTATATTAGATATATTATTTTAAAAGGTGGATTTTTGGGAAAATCTATCTACACCAATTATAACCTAAGATATTTACACATATATATTTACGTAGGCATATATATATATATATATATATATATATATATATATATATATATATATATATATATATATATATATGGTAGGGTTCCCATGAGAACCAATCCCTATATGAGAATTAGGAACCATTATAGATCGTAGATCTTATTTCAATCTACGGTTAAATTTACACTAAAATCTAAAATATTAAATTAATTTTTAATTACATAAGGGCAAATCTGTACAAAAAAATATGGGTAAAATTGAAACATTCCATTTGTGAAAACATTAATTACAATCATATTAATTTCGAAACATTAATATGGGTAAAATTGAAACATTAATTTGTGAAACATTCCATTTGTGAAAAGTTTTCTAAAATCGCCGATCTCAACTACTCAATCATATTATTTAATACGATTCATTCATGTGTATGCATAAGCTTTTACATACCATTTAATGCATAATTAGATTACATGAATGCAGCACAATATATTATTTGATGCATAATAACTTGTCAATCCAACAACACGATATATTATTTGATGCATAATAAACTGACACTATTTGATGCATAATAACTCGGTAATAAAATATATTTTTGATGCATAATCTATCAGCAAGTTGATGCATGAAAATAGATGAATAATTAATTCGATAATGCATCTACGCACAATGAAATATGCCTCTACATATAATAAAATATGAATCATTTAAACAACATTATTAGTCAAATTTTTATAAGAAAAAAATCAAATAAAAATTTATGATTCATGAACTACATTATCTCTACTTATTATAATTGAATCGTAATAAATCTTTAATAAAATATTATCTTTAGATTGATTAATTAGATATAAAAATACTATAATTACAATATTATTTATAGTAAAACTGTGATTAGTATATAATCTCTAATTAATGTAAAGCAATATCTAGGGAAATTAAAGATAATCATCGTAGAAAAAATTAGATATCCAAAAATAAAAGATAGACTAGTTACTGTATATAATGTAAATTAAAAAATTGTTCATGTGATGCATATGTATGCATTGTTCGATGCATACTTATTCATAATGTGATGCATATTCCCGTAAATCAATCTAATAGCTTGAAAAAGGTCCATCGACACAAATATTACTTTGATGCATATATATGCATTATTAATGCATAAGTATTCCTAACTTATGCATTTGAATAACAATTCCCATGAGAAGTACCAACTCCTATATAAGAACTAAGAACTAATCAGGATCAATAATAAAAAAGTAATATGCAATACTATTTAGAGTATTAAAATAAATCAATGCATAACTTCGAATGATGCATTATTTTTTTTTCTTGTGCATAAATTTATTCAATTTGATGCATATGTATAAAGTGTTTAAGGCATATGTTCATTTAGTTTGATGCATAAGTTTTAAAAATATATCTTCTTCTCCGCCAACAATGAAAATAATGCATAGATAGTAATTGTTTAATGCATATGTATAAAGTGTTTGATGCATATGTTCTTTTAGTTTGATGCATAAGTTTTAAAAATATATCTTCTTCTCCGCCAATAATGAAAATAATGCATAGATAATAATTGTTTAGTGCATATGTATAAAGTGTTTGATGCATAAATTCGAATATTTTGATGCATTTATATAAATGAATATGTACCTACTTTTTTATGCATAAATTTATCAAATTTGATGCATATGTATAAAGAGTTTGATGCATAAGTTTACTAAGGTTGATATATATGTTTAAAACAAACATTCTTATAACATCTATATTTATTAATGAAGAATTATACTTCTTAGATGCTACTAAACACATAATTTTGATGAATTAGTAATTACGTTTTGTTTCATTTTGTTTCATCTATTATATTTAATATATATTGTCATTTCCTAAAATTAATTGATTGATTCTCGGACTAATAGTTATATAAGGTAATAAATTAAAGTATTAATGTATTTGATGATATGAAAACATTAATGATCACATTAAAGGTATTGATAAATACATGAGATCATGGAACAAAATATATTAATCTTCTTGAATTGAGTAATTATGATATTAATTAATGGAAAAGTTTCGAACCGTCCAATTATAGTGAATCAAAATTAATAATGTGAAATGAAACATAAGGAAACGAAAATGAAATATTTTCATGTATCTAAAACACATTAATTATGAAATGTAAAACAAATTACAATAATAACCTTCTCTTATTGTTTAATAAATAAAAAAGCATTGAATGATAGCTTTAAATATAACCATAGATCAAAGAATATAAATGGTTAAGATTGGTTCTTAGTTCTCATATGGGAGTTGGTTCTCATTTGATCCTTCCCAATATATATATATATATATATATATATATATATATATATATATATATGTTCTCATATGGGAGTTGGTTCTCATTTGATCCTTCCCAATATATATATATATATATATATATATTTACTTAGCCTATTTTTCGTGTTTAACATATGCTAGATTTGGGGACAATTTTAACACAAATCTACAATCATTAGACACCACACGCAAGAAACGAAGAAGAACAAAATCCCGTCACCGAGATTGAAGTGAGCAACCATGATTACAACATCTTCTCTTCCATTGGCGCTGCCACTGCAAGAAAGGATTGCCCTTCATGTCACCACCTTCAGCAAGAGATGAGGTGAAGATTCTTAAAATTGTTGAGTACGAAGATGGAGAAAGGAACGCTCTTCCGTCATCTCAATCTCGAAACTCTCACTCCCCTCTCAACTCACTCCATAAAAATCTTCTTTATCCCAAAGTTCCTACAGCCAAGAACATCTCCACATACATTCAAGTGTTACGACGCCACTTCCAATTCGATACGATGCCACTTCCAGTTCCAGATCAATTAGAATCTGCAGCGGATGCTTCACACTCTTTGAGCCGCACCTTCACTATAAGGAAGAAGATTGTGGAAAACATTCTCTTCCATGAATCCCAACGTGATGGTCTTCAATCTCTTTCTATAATCTTGTTGTGTAACTTGGGATGTTTTGCATAAGAGTACAAATTTGTTTTAACTCTCAAACATTTCTTGAACATGTTTTCTCTTGTGGGCATGGGCGGATCCAAGGGGGGGCGGATGGGTGCGACCGCCCCCCCGAATTTTCGTGCATTATTACGAATTTTCATTTATTTCGAGTAATTTATATGTTTATCCCACGTAATTTTTCGATTCCCCCCGAAATTTTTAAATTTATTATCCTAAACTAAAGTAACAATGAAGAATTAGTGTTAATGTGACTACGAACTTCTAAAAATATTTAAAAAAAGTATATTAAGTGTAACTTATTTTAGTGGCAATGTTTAATTTAGAGTTCTATACATCTATTTTAATAGAGTTACATATATAACTTTATGCAATTAATATATTATGATTCATTTTTTTTAATTACTTGATTGATCTAAAATTAGCAAGTGTAAATAAACTATCATTTAAATACTTAATTAACTCCTAAGCTAGATATTGTTAGTCTTCATAATTTTCTCCAACTAAATTTAGACTGACAAAATAAGATTGTGTACGATATTTTTCGAATAAATATGAAGAATATAGCAGTTATTTATGAAAGAAGAATATAATCACTTGAATAAGCCAAAAATAGTAAGTATAATTAGACTTACGTAGAAAAATGTCCTAAAATTTTTTCTCGGGGGCTCCGCCCCCGAACCCCCGTAAGTATCATACACCGATAAATTTCGCCCCCCCTAACCAAAAACCCTGGATCCGCCCCTGCTTGTGGGTTGTGATGTTCTTGTGTGATATTAGAGGCTAAATAAGTGAGATACCCGTGTAACTCTGACCTACATGACATGTAGCATCATTACATAAAATGATTAATGGTGTGAACGAACTATTGGACATTGAAATTATACAACTTAAAACTGATGTGCGTTTGGTGTTTGTTGAAATGCTTCAACCACGATTTTGTAAACACGTTTCCAGTTTGAGATCCATAACTAATGTTAGTACTTAGAAGAAACTAAAGACACGAAAAATCATGTTATTTATGTTCGTATATCCCATTTGGTTTTGTCGAAATGGACTTGGAGCCCCAAACGCGGCTACCGTTTTCCCCATCAACCAACGAACTTTAGTTCGATTTCCTTGTCATGTCTTCAATTGAAACATACCTTGGTAAAAATCGTTAGCAAGCCCTTACTTCTGGCTTTCTAACACAAAAAAAGTTCACAAATTAGGTCCTGAACAAATGAATTAAGCCCCGTCGAAAAAGGCTAGTTGTCTCCGCCCTTCCTTACACGCTGCAGGGCAGTGATTTCTCCGACAAGCTCAAACCTTCCTAACTGACCTTTACGCGTTGATGCCCGTACCGTTGGAGAGCCATGTTTACAGGCTTTCCTACGCCGCTTTCTGTTCATTGTTTGGAGTTCGGGTTGAGAAGATATACCCCGTCTAAATCACCCACTAAATCAACCCCTTTCGTGATGACCAACAGAGCAACGACATTCCGACCAATTTTTCGGACAACCTACTGGGCCAAAAATCCGAAATTGAACACCATTGTAATATGTGTTCTCTTGGCTTTCCATAGTTGTCGGCTGTTTGTCATTAGGAGTTCATGACAGAAAGTTGCATATAGGGCTGCTTAAATGGTTCCGAGTATTCTATTAATAACCGTAACCGTACTGCACCACAAGTTTAAGGTTAACGGATTAACCGCATTGTTCGGTTATGAGTCGGGTATTGTTACCTGGGCCATGTGGTTTTGGGTATTAACCGAAACCGCACCGAATAATTGCAAATAACCGAAATACTGAAACTTTGCAAAAAATTAACTAAATAAGATGACTACTATCCAAACCATTCCAGACGATAAAATCCAGATGCCAAATCCCAAAAACATGAAAAACGATCAAATGAAATGAAACAAAAGAAAGTATCTAGACTTCAAGACTTCAATACTCCAAGACCAAATTGAGAATGACTTCAATTCATTGATGATCATCATCTAAACATTCTTCAATCTTCAATTCATTCTTCACTTGACTAGTTGACTTCACTCTCCATTCCAATCTTGAAATCACTACTAAATAAATACAAGGAAATTAGGAAAAGAAATGTCAAATTGTCAATATTAAAATATGTTTAAGAAAAAACACTATTGTTATACCTTTAGTTCACACTTCACGTTGTAGTTTGGTTTGTTTGAGTACTGTCGGTCTCAAATCCACTGGGCCCAATTTAAAGTGATACTATGAAAAAGAAAAAAAAAGTTAAAGACTTAAACATAAGAAATTAAGAAAAGGCATTAAGCACTCTCTTATGTGAAATTCATTTCCATAGCCTCCTCCGGGATATCTTCTTCATCTTCATAAAGAATGTCCGTGGAACTCGATCTCAACCAATCTTCTACACAGATAAGGATCTCAGCCATCTTAGGTGCGAGAGAGCTTCTAAAAGGGAAAAGAACACGACTTCCTGTGCTATATGCACTCTCGGAAGCAATACTTGATATGTGAATCACTAAGATATCCCTTTCCATCTCAGATAAAATGGGAAAACAGAGACTTTTTTTATCCACCAATCTAGTATATCAAACCTTTCATCGAGAGAGCTCTGATCACCATCATTTTTTAATGAATATGTGATCTTGTATTGATTTTGTATTAAGTACAGATCATGCTCTAACATATCAGCAACATTCGGCTCCTGTTGTTGTAGTTGGCTAGACGAGCCTTTTCGAGCTCCACGATGGGCTTGAAGCCTCATTTGAACTCTATCCAGAGGAGGCTTACCGTGTGTAGATGGATTTAGTGGTGCATTTTGTTTATGATTCACCCCCACATGACATGCCTTGTAAAAGGAAAACAACTCATCAAAGTGCTTCTTCACTATTGCCACCATAAGAGCACCCCGACTCTCACCATAGATAGTTTTCAAGCATTTATCCACATGCTTCACTTTTTGTCGTGGATCCAACAATGTAGCAACATAGAGAATCTTGTTCATATTTGGATTCAGCTCCAGTTCCTCTAACAAATATTTTTCGAGCTTCTTTCTCATCCTTGAGGCTATCCCACTTACTTCAACATCCTTTTCTGCTTGGGATCTTAAAATCAGGGTTCAGACGGTTCCACAAACTTTCTAAACCCTTCCTTTTCTACAAATCTAAAAGGGATTTCGTCAAGGATAATCATTTCAGCTAATTTCATTTTGCACTTGTGCTGGTCGAATTTCCAACTAGTTAATGTACCCCCTTGTTCCATCGTTATTAGCTTTAAAATTCAGGGTGGTTTTACTAGGTTGTTTTGCATGCTTCTTCTCACACATTTCCTTAAGGTTCTTCAAAGTAGTTGTACCATTCTTCCTTGAATCAGCCTTTATTAATGCTCCACATAGATTGCATTTACCATGCCTTATATCTTGAGGTGGATTCCCAACCTCAAGATACACTTGAGTAAATCCACTCCAAACTTGAGACTTTGGGGTTGCTGGAACTTTCCTCTTTTTATCTTGTGTGCCAGATGCTTCCTCTTGAGTTGCTTCTTCTATCTCTATATCTCGTACCAAGATATTATCTTCATCATCAACATGTTGATTGATATTACTAAATCTATCTTCTTGTGTAAGACTTTCATCTTGAGAATTATCCATTACTTGCTTAGACAAATCACAATTCATAATGACACAAGTAAACAAACAAGCCGGCAAGGTTCTTTTTGAATAAATAGGAAAAAAAATACAAACAAGCCGGCAAGGCTCCAATTCAATGAGTAGGAAACATGAATAGGCATAATCGCATACACATATACGAATATACAAATTACAAGTTGAAAACTTAATTACACCTATACTGATATCCAGACTGAAAACTTAACTACATATATACTGATATCCAAGTCTGTAGGGATATGAGTCAGTGGTCTCGTAGATCCGTGATAGGGGGTACTTAGAGCTTGACTCAGTAGTTGCGTTGAAACTGACGTCAGTAGTTCGTGTACTTAGGACATTATTGTAATATTCGTTATTGGGGGAAATTGTAGTGATGCTGAATTACATCGCTATAGAATTGAAGATTCCAAAACCTATCCTGAACCCGATGTGTGTTTAAACCTTGATGATGTAATAAGCTAGACTTGTTCTTATCAGTATTAATTATTTCGTCTAAGTCCTGCAAGGGGTGTTGTTGGACTGAACGTCAATAGAGAAGTTAAATTCCAGAACCCAAGTCATCGGTTCGTAGAGCTTGTGTCTTCAGAATCATCCTCTGACTGTTCTCAATAGAAGATTTCCTTTAGCCGACTTCAGAAGAAGACTCAGTATGATCCTTGATCTACTGAACATGTGAAGAGCTCATGTCTTTAGAGTCGCCAGTTGACTACCTTCAGTAGAAGATCCCTATCAGCCGACTCAGATGAAGAATCAGTATGATCTGCCCAGATCTATTGAACGCATGCAACTCAGTTGCAAGTCCGACAAGGAAACAACTGCCCAACTCTTATCATTCGAATATCAGCAGAGATCATTCAGTATACGAGGTTCAGAGAGTCAACTCAGATGGAAGACTCATGTCTGACAAGTCTCACCTACCGCAAACCTCGACCAATGAGAAGCACCCTAACCTTACCTGCTCTGATATTAAAGCTACTCTAATGTACAGAAAGCCAACCACTCTGCGGCGCATTTCAAAAATATATGGCCGTTTTTCTTGGAAGTTTGTGACACATGGAATCGTCCTCTCCAACGGATAGATGCCTAGGTCACGACTATAAATAAAAAAGAGTCTCCAAGCTCAACGCACGGGACAACAAGGGAACACAAGCTCATAGCATACAACTCTCTAGCGCACCAAAAGTCAATACATCGAAGAACTTGCATAGTTGAAAATCCTTATTTCTTCTCTCTAGAGATTCTTTGTTCCCCCTTCTCTATCTAAGCTCCATTGTTATATCCTTAGCTTAGAACCTTCGAAGGAGTTCACTTTCTGTGAATTGTTCTTATTGTAAGAACTCCTTCATTGTTGGAGATCATCCCCTCCCCTTCAAACTTCGGTTTGATTTGTAAAAGTCGCTAAGGACTATAACTTAGAAGGGTTTGTCCAGTGAACAGATTCCTTGCTCAGGCTTGCTTAGATTAATCAACAAGAACTCCTGTTCTGCAGGACCGTGGACGTAGGATCTTGCGTATCCGAATCACGTTAAAAACTGCTTATGTTATTTACTGTTTTATTGGATCGTGCTCAAACTATTTACAAACTCATCCTTTGCATAAAACGTACTTAAAAGTGCACCAGCCAAAATAATTTTGGTTTGCGAAAACACGCTTTCAAAAGAGACGAAGTCTTACAGGCCCCACCCTTATCCGCACATTATTCTTCAACTGAAATCTTTATACTGACTCAGGTTAGTAGAACAGACTCAATTGTTGAACCACTCTGACCCGCGATCTAAAGGTTTATATCTGGCACTGTTGATTCAGTAGCACAACCTAGCTCAGCTGACCTTCGCGTTTGAGGAGAAACTTGCAATCAGGTGTATTCACCCACCTCCCCCCCCCTCTACACCTGATGCTTGTCTCCGGACCAACAATTGGTATCAGAGCGGTGTTCTCTTGATCATCGTTTTTGAAAAACCTACTAGTCTACTCGAACAGATCCTGAAAACGTTTTCACTGCACAAGCATCTCTTCATATATCCTTATACTCTTATCTATAATGTCTGATATGTCAGGTATTCGGATGGTGCCTATGTTCTCTATGGAGAACTATACGGTATGGCGTGTGAGAATGGAGGCACACCTTACATCGTTGCACGACAGCATGATGGCAGACGTCCTTGAGACAGGATATATCATTCCCATGATTGACATTGTACAATATGTCGTTGTGGGAGGTGAAGGAGCACAAATTGGGGCAAAGGTTGCCAAAGATAAATCTGCCTTCACGCCAGAAGAGAAGAAACTGCACAATCTTGACCGGGTGGCGCGGAATGCAATCCTGATAACGCTCAGTGATTCTCACCTCAGAAGAATGCAAGACTGTAAGACGGAAAAGGAACTTTGGGACGCCCTAGCTGTATTGAGCCAAGGAACCCCGCAGATCAAGGAAAACAAGCTCGAACCAGAGCTTTAAAAGTTTGACAACTTTGCCAAGGAGCCCATTAAAACCATTGACGAGCTTAGCATCAGATCCACCAACTAGATCAATGTGATCAATGGGCTGGGGAGAACGTTCACCAACAAGGAGATGAACACCAAGATCTTAAGAGCGCTACCTCGACTGAAGTGGCTTCCTTTTACTACTTATTTACGTCGTTCTGATCTTAATGCTTTAACTCCTGATGTTATATTTTCATAACTGAAGGCAGATGAGTTCGAGCATAGTATACCCCAACGGTGCCTTAGCGCTCCAGCTGACACTCAAACTGACCATGCTTTTAAAGCAACAGTCAGCACATCAGGAGCTAACCCTGGTTCTGCTAGCAAGACAGAAGCTGTATCGAAGCAAAATCCACGGAGACTCCTGCTACTGAACGTCTTGCACTTATAGCTCTTAAATATCAACGTGAGAAGGAAAGAGTCAGAAAGCTAAAGAAATACCATAGAGATTCTCCCTCATGTAAGAAAGATAATCACAAAAGGGAAGAATCTAAATCTTCTCTTGATTGCAGGAACACGGAGCCTGCTGCCAGTGCATCCAACAACTCAACTGAAAAAGGTGGCAGAGTTACTGTGTGTTACAACTGCAAAAAGGAGGGGCATTTTCAGTACGAATGTTCGGAGCTCTCAGCTGCCCAACGAGCTGAACGACAGGCCGGATGAGAAAAATTTGCCCGAAGGAGGCAGGCCTACATTGCTGGAGAGCTATCCGATGACTCAATAGAGGAAGATACTTTCATGTATTCTTCGGAGGATGAAGCTGCATTTGTAGCTATTGAGGTCGGAGAATCAGATCCTGAAACATCAATTGAACACTTCCTAATGGCTGGAGAAGAGGCTGAGGTAAACTCTAACCTCATTATAACCTCCTCTTCACAGAGCACACAGGATACTTGCTCAGCTACAGGTGAACCTCTAGACGTGATTCAAGCATATGACTGTTGGGATTTTGTATACTGGAAACACTTTTTATGCTTGTATACAATGTGTTTTTGTCCTTACCACTATTTTATTCTCCTATCTGATAAATGTATATATTTGTACATGTAATCCTTTATCTTGTACAAAATTTAGATTTGTGTAGTGTGTCGGGTATCACAGAAGACAACACAAATTGGTTGAACTGACAACATATAAACAGTTATCACAGTTGACACAACTTCAGGATAAGTTGTCGGTTTAAGCTGCAGTTTAGATAAGAAGTAGCTTGCCTTAGTTGCTTGTCTTTACTGGTACACTGAAGGTGGTGTATTGACGGATCACACTGAGATGTGTTCTCCTAACTGACCTTAGTGGAGAACCAAGATCTCGGTGACTTAGCTGGTCTTAAGCTTGGTAAGACTTCAGCTGAGTGCATTTGGCTATCTATCACTTTGACCTACTATGGTGAACGTCATCACGACCGGATCTACGTATCTTGGGTGTTAGTAGTTATTTGTTGCTCAGGCTGGTTGTCTGTATCTTGCAACCATATCCTAGTAAAATGGGTTGATAATATCCCTTGAGGAACTCGAAAGGATTAGCACACTAAACCCGACCGGTTGATTAAGTTCAGGTGTGTTAATAAGGTCAAGTGGTACTACTCAGGAATATAAGATGTTAATTAACTTAAGCTGTCAGTGAGCTTAATTAATTAACGGATATTTCTATCTGAAATACGGAGATCGATTAAGTCTAAAATACAAGCCCTTGTTAAATTTGGGATAAAGGGGTAAGTCAGCATGGATTCTCTAGTGGAATGAATCTGTGTTTATTACTTAATTTTGCTTTGGGCTGAGCATAGATAATTAATTAATTTGAGGCCTAGCTTTATTTCTTGTATTAGATCCCTGATCTGGCCCAATTAGTTGCCTAGTTATTTATTGTCTCTCAGAAATCATTATTAATGGATTAATGTATTTTACATTATTTAATAATGTTATTTATCTGGAATTAATTGGCTGAGCCAATTAATTGATAAATATTAGTAGCCCAGTGGATTAATTAATTATATTATGAGCTAATTATTTATCTGGAAAAAAGGCCGGGACACAGATCAGAAGATCTAACACGCGAGCAACAATCAAAGTCGCGACAACATACGAAGGAGGAAGGTATCGTTTCTAACCTTATATTTCCTTCAATTGGTATCAGATCCTGGTTTAGGCTCTGATTGTTGCTGTTATGTGCATGATTAGGTTTTATTTCCGTCGTTATCGGGCTAATTTCGTGTTTGGGGCGGCCTGAGAGCCACTGTTTTGACCCCGTTGTAACGTTTTTCTCGTGAGAAAATCCACGAGTAGATGATAGCACCTATTTTTTTTATGTGATTGTACTATTTTTGTACTGTAATTGGTTCGGGAGGCCCGAAAAATGAGACGAAGACGGAACCTAATTTTCGCAGCAAAACCCTAGTTTTCTAGGGTTCCGCCGCATCTTGCAGTAGAGATTCCCGGCGCGTGCGGTGTCTGATCAACGATCGACTTGAACCTCTAGAATCCTCATCTTACGAGCTTCGCGTCGATAGGTCGTAAAGGATCATCCGATCCCAGATGCGATCGAAATTGACGTCTGAAGTTGGCTGCTCATTATGAATTCGTTTCGGCGAATCGTTTGAAATTCGGGAAATTGAGGAACTAATCTCGGCCGGAATCTATTACCCGGTGGTCGTGAGTGTTCCAATTACGTTTCCCCTCTTTCAATTTATTGAATCACGGCTCAGAAGGGGAATATTCGGGTGGTGGAGTCGGCGACGGCGGGAGGCGCGATTTTTCACGCACAAGCTTCGTGCGGCAGCTCTAGGCGGCGTTTCTGCATAGATCCGACGTCTGGGTGACGTCCGGGGGGGGGTGTAGACGGCGGAGGAGGCTTGGGAACGGCCGGAGAAGGCGCGGCGGCTGTCGTGCCCCACGCAAACGCAGATTTGCGCCGTTGCAGGCGGCGGCGCGTGGCGCGGACAATGGTTCCTGGTTCGCCATCGTCCGGCGCGTCCCTGGGTGGCGGCGACCGATAGAAAACTGGCTTATAACGGCGGCGGCGGCGGCCGTTGTTGAAGAAGACGCTGACTTGCACGATGACGTGGCGCGCCACGTCAGCCTTAGCTGCCACGTGTCTGCCACGTGGCAGATGACCCTGATGACATGGCGATGCAGTTTTTGATGCAGTTTCCATATTCAAAGATTTTGAAGATTTCGAAGATCTGTATTTTGATCGGGCAATGTAATAGTTAGGAATTACGTGTTTTAAAGCCCGATAACGACGTTTTAAATTTCCTATTTGCGCATTTATTTATTATTATACTTTAGCATGCGATTATGTGATTAATTGTGCTTAGAAAAGCATGTAAATAGGATTTATGTCGTTATTAAGCATGTTTTAATTTTCGTGAGCACGTTTTATTATGTGCGTTTAGAAATTGCATGCTTTAGGAATTATGTGATGATGCATGATTCGTAACAAACCTTTTGAATAAAAAGACTAATCAACTTTAAGTTAAATGTTTAATTAGATTCCATTAATTTGGATATTAAACACTTAATGGGACCTCCATTAATTGGACTCTACACAAAAGTAGTAAGATTATGTGAATAAACGTCCACCTGCGTGGCTTGCTTGCATCTTTGAGCTACAAGTTTTGTGAGATGAGTTTTCCAAAACAATATTTGATTATTATTGAGTAGTGGGAGCGAAGCCGTAAACGTCCACCTGCGTGGCTTGCGTGCCTAATAAACACGAGTACTCTAGAAGATAATAGTTAAATAGGATGGCTAATTAGATCAAACTGAATGCGGGATGGTTCGAGTAAGTATGTCAATTTCGAGAATTTGATTCTATTTTGGTCAAATTAATGGTCAATGCTTAGATGTCACGCAGGTACAATTCACTTCCCTCGAAGTCCCTTCCTGCATTTTAATAGTGACATGATCCAGAATATCGAACTATTAATTCCATTCGTCTTAAGAACCGAGGCGTGGATTGAAATTAAAGAGCTAGGTAAATAGCTTGGTTTAGGGTTACGCTAGTAAACGTCCACTGCGTGGCTTGCTAGTGGAATTCCTAGAGCCGTTCGAGGTTTTTATATCATTGTTTTTTCAAAAGGTTACAATGATTGTTAATTACGAATTATGTGCAAATTATTTTTCCTTACATGCTTTATTTTAATTATTTTTCAGATATGTCTGTTCAAGCTGTCATTAACGGTCTTATGAGCCGACCCTTAAAGGGTATTGACAACTATAAAGAGTGGAGGAGAAACCTAACACTAATGTTCCATAATGACAAGACTTGTTTTGTCATTCTATCCACTATGGTTGATTCTCTTGCTTCACAGTATGAAAACACGCACCATGCGGGAGTGATATGGGATTCCATGGCTGAAAAGTTCGGTGAGATCGATAGATCTCAGAGATTTCATCTCTTAAGGCAGGTTACTACCTGCAAAATGGCTGAAGGTGCATCCGTGCAGGATCATGTTTTATATATGATCGAGCTGCTAGATCGGCTTGAAAATGTTGGTGGTGTCTTGGATCTTGGCATCAAGATAGATATCATTCTGCATTCACTACCTAAGTCATATGAGAATTTCCGCCTAAATGTAGTGATATCAAGGAAGAACTACACTCTGAATGAACTTTCGAGTGAGTTAATTACTGCAGAAGGAATCATGGGTTAGACTAAAGGTAAGGGAACCCAAATCTTGAACACTACTAGCAGTTCAAGGAACCCTCCGAAAGGTGGATCCCAGAAAAGGGCAAGAATACTACGAACGTTAAGAAGAATAGTGGGAGCACGAAGTTAGCACCTACCGGAGGGATTAAAAAACCTAAGGGGAAGTGCTTCAAGTGTGGTAAGGTTGGACATTGGAAGACTGAATCTCCTGACTTCAAGACAAAATAGAAAGGTACACGCATCGCCTTAGTAACTGAAACTGTGCTTGTTTCCGCATCTACCCATGAATGGGTAGTAGATTCCGGAGCAACTGATCATGTTTGTTACACCTTGCAGGGGTTTCTGCAGAAAAGGGTTATGGCTGATGGCGAGGTGGTGGTTTCCATAGGGAATGGATCGCGAGTTCCAGCTATTGCCATAGGAGATTTACATTTATCTATTTTAGACTCAAGTTTAGTATTGAGAGATGTTTTATTGGTGCCTGAGTTTAGGCGAAACATTATTTTCGTTTCAAAACTTTTTATTGTGGATGGTTATAGATCTATTTTTGATGATCAAATTTCGATTTTGAAAGGGAAAGATCTTATCTGCAATAGGTCTTTAAATGGATCTCTATATACTATTACGTCTAATCCATGTACATATGTTAATGTTGCTTCCTCATCATCAAATCCTAAGAATAGGAAAGAATCTTCTAAGGTAAACCAAACTTATCTATGGCACTTAAAACTAGGTCACATCAATCTAACTAGGATCCAAAGGTTAGTGAAATATGGATCATTGGAGTCTCTCCAAGTTGAACTATTTCCAACTTGCGAATCCTGCTTGGAAGGTAAGATGGTGACTAGGCCTTTTAAGGAAAAAGGTTATAGAGCCACAGAAGCATTAAGTTTGATACATTCTGACTTGTGTGGACCTATTTCTACACAAGCTCGTGGAGGGTATGAGTACTTCATCACATTTACTGACGATTACTCGAGGTATGGATATGTTTACCTTCTTCGCCACAAGTCGGATTGCTTTGAAACCTTTAAGGAATTCAAGGCAGAAGTGGAGAAGAAGTTAGGTAAAGAAATCAAAATACTGCGATCTGACGGCACCGGGCACGCCTCAGCAGAACGGTGTGTCAGAGAGAAGGAACCGAACTCTCTTAGAGTTGGTTCGGTCCATGATGAGTTATGCAACTTTGCCAGTTTCCTTTTGGGGATATGCCCTAGAGACTGCAGCATACTTGCTGAACTGTGTGCCATCCAAGTCGGTTAACACAACTCCAGCCGAGTTGTGGAGCGGGCACAAGCCCAGTATGCACCACATAAAGATTTGGGGTGTCCTCCTTATATGTTGAATAAACAGGCCAACAAGTTGGATCCACGTTCAGAGGTTATGCCGTTCATAGGATATCCGAAGGAAACGAAAGGTGGTTATTTTTACAATCCTAAAGAACAGAAGATCGTGGTCAGCACCAACGCTCAGTTCTTAGAGGAGGATTATATTAGTAATCATAAGTCTCGAGCCGAGATCATCATCGAGGAATTACAAGGTGATCGAGATCCACTCACAGAGCCAATTGTGCAAGATAGAGCACCACGAGCAACTGCACAATCTATTAACACAACTCCTGACACTCTTTGACGTTGTGTGAGGGTGATATTTACACCTGATCGGTATATGTTCACTGGGGAGACTTCTGACCATCTCCCGGTAGATGAACAAGACACCGTGGATCCCTGGACTTACAACGAAGCAGTGTGTTGGGATTTTGTATACTGGAAGCACTTTTTATGCTTGTATACAATGTGTTTTCATCTGTACCACTGTTTTATTCTCCTATCTGATAAATATGTATATTTGCATATGTTATCCTTTATCTTGTATAAAAGTTAGATTTGTGTGGTGTGTCGGGTATCACAGAAGACAACACAAATTGGTTGAACTGACAAGATATAAATAGTTATCACAGCTGAGACAACTTAAGGATAAGTTGTCGGTTTAAGCTGCAGTTTAGATAAGAAGTGGCTTGTCTTAGCTGCTTGTCTTTACTGGTACACTTAAGGTGGTGTATTGACGGATCACAGTGACATGTGTTTTCCTAACTGACCTTAGTGGAGAACCGAGATCTCGGTGAGTTAGCTGGTCTTAAGCTTGGTAAGACTTCAGCTGAGTGCATTTGGCTATCTATCACTTTGACCTACTATGGTGAACGTCTTCGCGAATGGATCTACGTATCTTGGGTGTTAGTAGTTATTTGTGGCTCAAGCTGGTTGTCTGTATCTTGCAGCCGTATCCTAGTAAAATGGGTTGATAATATCCCTTGAGGAACTCGAAAGGATTAGCACACTAAACCCGGCCGATTGATTACTACTCAGGAATATAAGATGTTAATTAATTTAAGCTGTCAGTGAGCTTAATTAATTAACGGATATTTCTATCTTAAATACGGAGATCGATTAAGTCTAAAATACAAGCCCTTGCTCAATTTGGGATAAAGGGGTAAGTCAGCACAGATTCTCTAGTGGAATGAATCTGTGTTTATTAATTAATTTTGTTCTGGGCTGAGCATAGATAATTAATTAATTTGAGGCCCAGCTTTATTTCTTGTATTAGATCCCTGATCTGGCCTAATTAGTTGCCTAGTGATTTATTGTCTCTCAGAAATTATTATTAATGGATTAATGTATTTTTATATTATTTAATAATGTTATTTATTTGGAATTAATTGGTTGGGCCAATTAATTGATAAATATTAGTAGCCCATTGGGTTAATTAATTATATTATGGGCTAGTTATGTGGAAGCCCATTAGAAATATAATTAAATTAATGGGCTACAGATATATTAATATTATACTGACTTTTGAAGCCTATATACATATGTATTCTGTTCAGAAATAGATATACATATACACAAATATCACGCATGCGTGAGTTTTTAGAGAGATATAAATCTTATTTTCTCCAGTTCTCTGACCACCCAGAGGGAGAAAAAGGCCGGGACACAGATCAGAAGATCTGACACAGGAGCAACAATCAGAGCCGCGACAACATATGAAGGAGGAAGGTATCGTTTCTAACCATCTATTATCCTTCAATTGGAATCAGAGCCTACTTTAGGCTCTGATTGTTGCTGTTAGGTGTATGATTAGGGTTTATTTCCGTCGTTATCGGGTTAATTTTTGTGTTTGGGGCGGCCTACGAGCCACTGTTTTGACCCCGTGGTAATGTTTTTCTCGTGAGAAAATCCATGAGTAGTTGATAGGACTAATGTGTTATGTAATTGTACTGTTATTATACTGTAATTGGTCCGGGATGCATGAAAATCGAGGCACGACGGCGCAGAAAGACGGAAAAGGTGAAACCCTAGTTTCTGGCAGATCACGACTGCCAGCTTGTGGAGGCGCATGAGGGAGCGTGTAGCATTATTTGTCCGATCCGTTCGGATAGTTTTGTGCGTATTCTCGTTAGATTCGTCTGGATAGGTCGCATGACCAATTCCGATTTCTGGTTTGTCCGGAATAGCGTCGGGAAGGAGAAGTGGCCGTGTTGTCCAGAAATCCCAATTCGGCAGGAAAACCCTAATTCGGCTAGGGTTTCGCCGCATATTGCGGCGACGATTCCTGGCGAGTCCGGGGTCCGATTTCCAATCGGCTTGAACCGATGGATTCCTCGTCTTACGAGCTTCGCATTGATAAGTTGTAAGGGGTCATCTGATCCCGGATGCGATCAAAATTGACGTCTGAAGTTGGTTGCTCGTTATGAATTTGTTCAGGTGAATCGTTTGAAATTTGGGAAATTGAGGAACTAATCTCAGCCGGAATCCGTTACCCGGTGGTCGTGAATGTTCTAATTACGTTTCCCCTCTTTCAATTGATCGAATCGCGGCTCGGAGAGGATGAATTTTGGGCGGCAAATCAGCGGCGACGGGCAGCGCGTTTTACCGTGTTTGCAGGGCCGGCGCCAGCCGTTATTCACGAAAAATGTCTGGGAGACGTCGGGTATGACGAAAGGAAGGCCGAAAGGGGATTGGGAATGCAGCGGCGACGAGCAGGAGCCGCGGTGGCGTGGCTGCCGCGATCGCCCGTCGTGCGCGCAAGCTCAGGGGCGGGGCCGCCATTTTCGGTCGATCCAGGCGGCGCGGCGCCGCTTGTTTTGTGTCGTCGGTCCTCGAACAGCGTCAGGGAGGCAGCGGCGGGCGGCCAGCGGCGGCGGAATGAAGGCGGCGGCAGTTTCTTCTTGATGAAGAAGATAATGATGTGGCGGCTGACGTGGCTCGCCACGTCAGCTCTACCTGCCACGTGGCAGACCCCTGATGACGTGGCGACGAGAGTTTTCGATGCAATTTTCAAATTCGAAGATTTTGAAGATCGAAGAGCTGTATTTTGATCGGGCAATGTAATAGTTAGGAATTACGTGTTTTAAAGCCCGATAACGACTTTAAATTTCCTATTTGCGTATTTATTTTTTTATTATGCTTTAGCATGCGATTATGTGATTAATTGCGCTTAGAAAAGCATGTAAATAGGATTTATGTCGTTATTAAAGCATGTTTTATTTTTCGCGAGCATGTTTTATTATGTGCGCTTAGAAATTGCATGCTTTAGGAATTATGTGGATATGCATGATTCAAAACGAACCTTTTGAAGAAAATGACTAAGCAAATAATAAATTAAATATTTAATTAGATTCCATTTAAATTGGAAATTAAATATTTAACCGAACCTCCATTAATTGGACCCTACACAAAAGTGGAATAATTATATGAGTAAACGTCCACCTGAGTGGCTTTGCTTGTATTTTTGATCCACGAATTTTGTGAGATGAGTTTTCTAATGTAATATTTAATTATTATTGAGTAGTGGGAGCGAAGCCGTAAACGTCCACCTGAGTGGCTTGCGTGCCTAGTAAACACAAGTACTCTAGCAGATAATAATTAAATAAGATGGCTAATTAAATCAAATTGAAAGCGGTATGGTTCGCGTAAGTATGCCAATTTAGAGAATTTGATGTTAATTCGGTCAAATTAATGGTCAAAGCTTAGATGTCAACGCGAGTACAACTTCCTGAGAAGTCCCTTCCCGCGTTTTAATATTAATAGTGACATGGTCCAGAGATATCGGATTATTAATTCTATTCGTCTTAAGTACCTAGGCGTGGATTGAAATTAAAGAGTTAGGTATATAGCTTGGTCTAGGGGTACACGAGTAAACGTCCACCTGAGTGGCTTGCGAGTGTGATCTCTAGGGCTATTCGAGTATTTAACATCATTGGTTTTTCAAAAGGTTACAATGATGGTTAATTACGAATTATGTGCAAATATTAACTTTGAACATGATTTTTAAATTACATCTTTCAGATATGTCTGTTCGAATATTTTATTTTTTGAGTTCCTAAACAGTCTCACCAACCAAACTCTAACGGGTTTAACAATTTTAAGTAAATAATTTCATAGAGTGGAAGAGATATCTTACCTCTCCCAATAAATGCTCTGCAAAGGTCCTATAAGAACTTCTGTTTTAGGACCGGTATGTCTAATAACGAGTTTACTATGAGTATGTTACTCAAATATTTAGTAGAGGTCAAAGAGGTTATAGGAAAGGGCAAGAGTGCTCAAATCTTGAATATCCCTAGTAGTTCAAGGAATCCTCCGAAAGGCGGAACCCAGAAAAAGAGCAGAAAGGGTGGACATTTCAAGAAGAGCAGTGGGAGTAAGAAGACGGTCCTTACCGGCGACATGCGAATGTCAAAGGAGAGAGGAAGGTTCTTCAAGAAGTGGTAAGAAAGGACACTGGAATAATTATAATCCAGATGTCAAGGCAAAATAGAAAGAGACGTGAGTCGCTCTTGTAACTGAGACTGTTCTGGTTTCCTCTTCTACCCACGAATGGGTAGTGGATTCGGGGGCAACTGGTCAAGTTTGTTACACCTTGCAAGGTTTCTTGCAGAAAAGACAATTGAGCAATGACGATGTGGTAGTCTCAATGGGCAATGGATTGAAAGTTCCTGCAATTGTCATTGGAGATTTACATCTATCTTTTGATAGTTCTGTTTTAGTACTTAAAGATGTTTAATATGTGCCTGAGTTTAGGCGAAACATTATTTCTGCTTCAAAACACTGCACCATGGATGGCTATAAATCAAGTTTTGATAGTGGAGTTTCTATCATGAAAGACGATGATTTTATCTGTGGTGGACCATTAAACGGATCTTTATATACTATTACTTGTAAACCACATAGTTCTATTAATATTGCTTCCTCATCATCAAATCCTAAGAAGAGGAAAGAGTCTTCTAAGGTAAACCAAACTTATCTGTGGCACTTAAGAATAGGTCACATCAATCTTAACAGGACTCAAAGGTTGGTGGAATATGGATCATTGGAGTCTCTCCAAGTTGAACCATTTCGAACTTGCGAAACCTGTCTGGAAGGAAAGATGATGACTAGGCCTTTCAAGGCAAAGGGTTATAAAGCCATAGAAGTATTAAGTTTGATACATTCTGACTTATGTGAGTCTATCTCTACACAAGCTAGTGGAGGGTATGAGTACTTCGTCACATTTACTGACGATTACTCGAGGTATGGATATGTTTACCTTCTTCGCCACAAGTTGGATTGCTTTGAAACCTTTAAGGAATTCAAGGCAGAAGTGGAGAAGAAGCTAGGTAAAGAAATCAAAACACTACGATCTGATCGTGGTAGGGAATACCTATCCAACGAGTTCAAGGACTACTTGACAGAATGTGGGATTACATCCCAACCGACAAAGACGGGCATGCCTCGACGAGAATGGTGTGTCGGAGAGAAGGAACCGAAGTCTCTTAGAGATGGTTCGATCGATGATGAGTTATGCAACTTTGCCGGTTTCCTTTTGGGGATATGCCCTAGAGACTCGGCAAAGATACTTGGCCGAACCGTGTACCTTCCAAGTCGGTACAAAAGATCCCTTTCGAGTTGTGGAGCGGGCACAAACCCAGTATGCACCACTTAAGGATTTGGGGTTATCCTGCTTATGTGCTAAATAGGCAAGCCGACAAATTGGAATAACGTTCAGAAGTGATGTTGTTCATAGGGTATCCAAAGGAAACGAGGGGTGGATACTTTTATGATCCTAAAGAACAGAAGATCGTTGTTAGCCCTAACGCTCGGTTCTTAGAAGAGGATTACATTAGTAACCATAAATCTCGAGTCGACATCATCCTTGAAGAACTACAAGGTGGTCGAGTTCCACTTGAACAACCAGTTGTGCAAGATTGTACTCCACGAGTAACTGAACAGTCTGTTAACACATCGTCTGGCACTGTTCGACGTAGTGGGAGGGTGATATTTCCACCTGATCAGTATATGTTCACTGGGGAGACGTTTGATCATCTCCCGGCAGATGAACAAGATATCGTGGATCCCTGGACTTACGGCGAAGCAGTGGGCGATGTTGATGCAGATTCATGGAGAATCACCATGGACTCGGAATTTGAGTCCATAACTGATATGGATGTATACGAGATCACTGAACTACTTGAGGGCTGCAATGCTATTGGTAGTAAGTGAGTATACAAGAGAAAGAGAGAGCATCGAATGAAGAGATCATGGCGTTTAAGGTCAGGCTACTGGCGAAGGGTTTTACCCAGAAAGAAGGTATCGATTATGAAGAGACCTTCTCGCCTGTAGCAATGATCAAGTCCATTCGGATTCTCCTTGCCATAGCAGTTCACATGAAACTAGAGATCTGACAAATGTATGCAAAAATCGCATTCCTAAACGGTCACCTTGGAAAAGGTAGGGACATCTACATGAAACATCCAGATGGTTATGTGAAGGAGGGCGAAGAACATCTAGTTTGGAAGCTTAAGAAGTCTATTCATGGACTTAAGAAAGATTTCCGGTTATGGCACCAGTGTTTTCGACGAGGTAGTCAAATCCTATGAATTTGTATCCTATCCTAACGAGGTGTGTGTACAGTATTTTTGTTAACGGATCAGTGGTGTTTCTTGCACTTTACGTAGATGACATCCTTCTCATTGGCAACAATGTTGAAGTGTTATCAGACGTAAAAACATGGTTATCCGAGCAGTTTCAAATGAAGGACTTAGGTGAAGCTGCTTACATCCTTGGGATCAAGGTTATCCGAGATCGCCAGAAAAGGATATTAAGCTTGTCACAAGTGTCCTACATTGATACTGTTATTGCTCGTTTCAGCATGTAAAAATCCAAGAGGGGTTCAGTACCTTTCAGACATGGCATTTTTCTGTCCAAGAATCAGTGCCCTAAAACGCCTGAAGAGATAGAAAGTATAAGGCTAGTACCATATGCTTCCGTTGTTGGTAGCCTCATGTATGCAATGCTTTGTACGAGAGCAGATATCTCATGTGCTGTAGGCATGGTCTCAAGATATCAGTCTAACCCTAGAAAGGAACACTGGACTGCGGTCAAGCATATTCTCAAGTACTTTAAACGGACTAGAGATTATAGGCTTGTTTACCAGTCAGACAGTCTAGTGTCTTTGGGTTATACAAAATCAGATTTCTAGGCTGACAGAGATGAGTAGAAGTCTACCTCGGGTTATGTGTTTACCTTGGGTGGTGGAGCCATTTCATGGAGGAGTGCAAAGAAGAAATGCATTGCGGACTCAACCATGGAAGCAGAGTATGTGGCTGCTTCAGAAGCTTCGAAAGAGGCAATTTAGCTCAAGAATTTCCTCCTGGATCTTGATATTGTTCAGAATATTCCTAAGGCGATCACGATTTATTGTGATAATGCGGGTGCAGTGACAAATTCTAAGGAACCTACATCTCACAAGGTGTCTAAACACATAGACAGGAAGTACTACATTATACGAGTATTCATAAATCGAGGTGACCTGGTGATTGACAAAATTGGAACTGAAGTCAACCGAGCTAATCCTTTCACGAAGACCTTACCACTCCCGGCTTACGAGAAGCATATTCGTAGCTTCGGGTTGGTAGAGATGCTCCCCACTTAGAACTACAGAAACTTTTGTATAAGTGGGAGAAGATGCAGTGATAGATAGGATAGATAGCTGAGATATAGCTGGGTACTAGTTTGTACCTAGATAGCTGAGATATAGCTAAGTACTAGTTTGTACCTAGAACTGACACATTGTATACTAAAAGTTTGCTTTAGTATAAGTGGGAGAATTGTTGGGATTTTGTATACTGGAAGTACTTTTTATGCTTGTATACAATGTGTTTTTGTCCGTACCACTGTTTTATTCTCCTATCTGATAAATATGTATATTTGCACATGTTATCCTTTATCTTGTATAAAAGTTAGATTTGTGTGGTGTGTCGGGTATCACAGAAGACAACACAAATTGGTTGAACTGACAAGATATAAACAGTTATCACGTACCGAGACAACTTAAGGATAAGTTGTCGGTTTAAGCTGCAGTTTAGATAAGAAGTGACTTGTCTTAGCTGCTTGTCTTTACTGGTACACTTAAGGTGGTGTATTGACGGATCACAATGAGATGTGTTCTCCTAACTGACCTTAGTGGAGAACCAAGATCTCGGTGACTTAGCTGATCTTAAGCTTGGTAAGACTTCAGCTGAGTGTATTTGGCTATCTATTACTTTGACCTACTATGGTGAACGTCATCGCGATCGGATCTACGTATCTTGGGTGTTAGTAGTTATTCGTGGCTCAGGCTGGTTGTCTGTATCTTGCAACCGTATCCTAGTAAAATGGGTTGATAATATCCCCTGAGGAACTCAAAAGGATTAGCACACTAAACCCGGCCGGTTGATTAAGTTCAGGTGTGTTAATATGGTCGACTGGTACTACTCAGGAATATAAGATGTTAATTAATTTAAGCTGTCAGTTAGCTTAATTAATTAACGGATATTTCTATCTTAAATACGGAGATCGATTAAGTCTAAAATACAAGCCCTTGCTCAATTTGGGATAAAGGGGTAAGTCAGCACGGATTCTCTAGTGGAATGAATCTGTGTTTATTAATTAATTTTGCTCTGGTCTGAGCATAGATAATTAATTAATTTGAGGTCCAGCTTTATTTCTTGTATTAGATCCCTGATCTGACCCAATTAGTTGCCTAGTGATTTATTGTCTCTCGGAAATTATTATTAATGGATTAATGTATTTTTACATTATTTAATAATGTTATTTATCTGGAATTAATTGGCTGGGCCAATTAATTGATAAATATTAGTAGCTCAGTGGGTTAATTAATTATATTATGGGCTAATTATGTGGAAGCCCATTAGAAATATAATTAAATTAATGGGCTACAGATATATTAATATTATATTGGCTTTTGAAGCTTATATATATATATATGTATTCTGTTCAGAAACAAATATACATATACATAAAAATCACGCATGCGTGAGTTTTTAGAGAGATATAAATCTTATTTTCTCCAGTTCTCTGACTACCTAGAGGGAGAAAAAGGCCGGGACACAGATCAGAAGATCTGACACAGGAGCAATAATCAGAGCCGCGACAACATACGAAGGAGGAAGGTATCGTTTCTAACCATCTATTATCCTTCAGTGGGAGATGTAGATGCAGATTCATGGAGAATCGCCATGGACTCGGAATTTAAGTCCATAACTGATATGGATGTATACGAGATCACTGAACTACCTGAGGGCTGCAAGGCCATTGGTAGTAAGTGGGTATACAAAAGAAAGAGAGGATCGAATGGAGAGATCATGGCATTTAAGGCCAGGTTAGTGGCAAAGGGTTTTACCTAGAAAGAAGGTATCGATTATGAAGAGACCTTCTCGCCCGTAGCAGTGATCAAGTCTATTAGGATTCTCCTTGCCATAGCAGCTCACATGAACCTAGAGATCTGGCAAATGGATGTCACTGCATTCTTAAATGGGCACCTTGAAAAAGGTAAAGACATCTATATGAAACAACCAGATGGTTATGTGAAGGAGGGCGAAGAACATCTAGTTTGGAAGCTTAAGAAGTCTATTTATGGACTTAAGCAAGCTTCTCGGTTATGGCACCAGCATTATGACGAGGTAGTAAAATCCTATGGTTTTGTATCCTGTCCTAACGAGGTGTGCGTGTACCGTATCTGTGTTAATGGATCAGTGGTGTTTCTTGCACTTTACGTAGATGACATCCTTCTCATTGGCAACAATGTTGAAGTGTTATCAGACGTAAAGACATGGTTATCCGAGCAGTTTCAAATGAAGGACTTAGGTGAAGCTGCTTACATCCTTGGGATCAAGGTTATCCGAGATCGCCAGAAAAGGATGTTAAGCTTGTCACAAGCGTCCTACATTGATACTGTTATTGCTCGTTTCAGCATGCAAAATGCCAAGAGAGGTTCAGTACCTTTCAGACTAGTACGCCTGAAGAGATAGAAAGTATGAGGCAAGTACCATATGCTTCCGTTGTCGGTAGTCTCATGTATGCAATGCTTTGTACGAGACCAGATATCTCATATGCTGTAGGCATGGTCTCAAGATATCAGTCTAATCCTGGACAAGCGCACTGGACTGCGGTCAAAAATATTCTCAAGTACCTTAAACGGACTAGAGATTATAGAATTGTTTACTAGTCAGATAGTCTAGTGCCTTTGGGTTATACGGATTCGGATTTCTAGGCTGATAGAGACGAGAAGAAGTCGGCCTCGTGTTATGTGTTTACCTTGGGAGGTGGAGCCATTTCATGGAGGAGTACAAAGCAGAAATGCATTGCGGACTCAACCATGGAAGCAGAGTATGTGGCTGCTTCAGAAGCTTCCAGAGAGGGAGTTTGACTCAAGAATTTTCTCCATGATCTTGATATTGTTCAGAATTTGCCTAAGGCAATCACGATTTATTGTGATAATGCAGGTGCCGTGGTAAATTCTAAGGAACCTAGATCTCACAAGGCGTCTAAACATATAGACAGGAAGTACCATATTATACGAGAATTCGTACATCGAGGCGACGTACTCATAGAAAAGATCGGAACTGATGACAACCTAGCTGATCCATTCAAAAAGAGCTTACCAATTCTGGCTTACGAGAAGCATGTTCGTGGCTTAAGACTGGTAGAGATGCCCCTCACTTAGGACTGCAGAAACTTTTGTATAAGTGGGAGAAGAGGAGTGATAGATAGGATATGCAGCTAAATACTAGTTTGTACCTAGAACTGACACATTGTATACTAAAAGTTTGCTTTAGTATAAGTGGGAGAATTGTTGGGATTTTGTATACTGGAAGCACTTTTTATGCTTGTATACAATGTGTTTTTGTCCTTACCACTGTTTTATTCTCCTATCTGATAAATGTATATATTTGCACATGTAATCCTTTATCTTGCACAAAAGTTAGATTTGTGTAGTGTGTCGGGCATCACAAAAGACAACACAAATTAGTTGAACTGACAAGATATAAACAATTATCACAGCTGAGACAACTTCAGGATAAGTTGTCGGTTTAAGCTGCAGTTTAGATAAGAAGTGGTTTGCCTTAGCTGCTTGTCTTTACTGGTACACTGAAGGTGGTGTATTGACGGATCACAGTGAGATGTGTTCTCCTAACTGACCTTAGTGGAGAACCAAGATCTCGGTGACTTAGCTGATCTTAAGCTTGGTAAGACTTCAGCTGAGTGCATTTAGCTATCTATCACTTTGACCTACTATGGTGAATGTCATCGCGACCGGATCTACGTATCTTTGGTGTTAGTAGTTATTTGTGGCTCAGGCTGGTTGTCTGTATCTTGCAACCGTATCCTAGTAATATGGGTTGATAATATCCCTTGAGGAACTCGAAAGGATTAGCACACTAAACCCGACCGGTTGATTAAGTTCAGGTGTGTTAATGAGGTCGAGTGGTACTACTCAGGAATATAAGATGTTAATTAATTTAAGCTGTCAGTGAGCTTAATTAATTAACGAATATTTCTTTCTTAAATACGGAGATCGATTAAGTCTAAAATACAAGCACATGCTCAATTTGGGATAAAGGGGTAAGTCAGCACCGATTCTCTAGTGGAATGAATCTGTGTATTAATTAATTTTGCTCTGGGCTGAGCATAGATAATTAATTAATTTGAGGCCCTGCTTTATTTCTTGTATTAGAACCCTGATCTGGCCCAATTAGTTGCCTAGTTATTTATTGTCTCTCAAAAATCATTATTAATAGATTAATGTATTTTTATAATATTTAATAATGTTATTTATCCGGAATTAATTGGTCGGGCCAATTAATTGATAAATATTAGTAGTCCAATAGATTAATTATATTATGGGCTAATTATGTAGAAGCCCATTAGGGATATAATTAAATTAATGGTCTACAAATATTAATATTATATTGGTTTTTGAAGCCTATAAATATTAGTATTCTGTTCATAAACAAAATACACACAATTACACATTAACGCACAACGTTTTTTAGAGAGAGGCATAAATCTTATTTTCTACAGTTCTCTGACCACCCAGAGGGAGAAAAAGGTCGGGACACGATTAGAAGATCTGACACACGAGCAACAATCCGAGTTGCAACAACATTCGAAGGTATATCGATTTTCCCCTCTATTTCCATCATCCTGCTGATGATAATCTTGCTATAACTGGATATTCTGATGCTAATTATGCAGGATGTAGGATAGATCGAAAGTCATCTTCAGGAACGTGTCAGTTCCTAGGCAATAAGCTGATATCATGGTTTTCAAAGAAACAAGATTCAGTAGCGACGTCCACTACTGAAGCTGAGTATATGGCTGCCGGTAGTTGCTGTGCCCAAATCTTTTGGCTTCGACAACAACTGCGTGATTATGGTATCACTCAAGATGAAGTGCCCATCTACTGCGACTCCACCTGTGCAATTGCAATAACTAAAAACCCAGTTCTTCATACGTGGTGCAAGCACGTGGACATCCGACACCACTTCATCCGAGACCATGTCGAAAAGAAGGATATCAGGATGGAGAGAATTCATACTGATAGGCAAGGGGCCGACATACTGACCAAGCCGCTGGCTGAGAACAGAATCAGAGAACTCATAGTCGAGCTAGGTCTACTGGATCCTACTGATTCGAATCAGTTAGAATATTCACTACAACAAGTCAGTAATTCAAAACTCAGTACTTGATTCAGTAGGGTAAATCATACAGTACATAGTAAGGGGGAACGTGATCACTTCAGTATCACAAAGATTCTCCTAATTTGCATATGGTAAACAGTTGACCACCAGGTTCAGCTCAAGAGGTTTGCGTATTATGTTCTATATTTCACTCAGTGGCATGCCTGCATTTACCAGTTCAGTAGCTTGCATTCAGTGGCATGAAACATATTTATTTCCCGCCATAAATTCTTAAGGATATACTTAGCAGAAACCGTTTTCATTTAAAGTGTGTTATCATAAGAACTGACTGAAGCGCATTTAATGCATGTCATCTCACCTTACTCTGTATGTGCAAATCTTACGTGAGTCTAGATTAGCGGCGGCTTAGTAATCATTCCGTTTATAATATTAAATCCTAACCGTCCAGAAAAGCGAGATTTAATCATGATCATCAGATCTAAAAACCTTTGATATTCAAATATTATAAATTCTCTCTTCTTCCCCTCTTAACTCATTTTCCGCCATTATCGACTAAGAGAGCTTCATTTTCTACTCCTCAACTGCACTTATTCTATCAAGCACTCTTAAACTCGGTAATTGTTTTTCTTCATAAATCTGTAACTGACTTACTCTATTTTCAAGTGCTAAAATTTCTTTTGCAGATTTCTATTGAAAAATGGCGTCTCACTCTAGTATCGTTCAGACTCCTGCCAACATAGATGAGATCATTCAGAGCAGGGTTCTGTTTGAACCAACCAAGGAGTTCCATCTCGCGGAACTACCATTTCTGGAGGTGGTTTTCTCCGCCCTTGAGGCTTCGGGTCTGAGGACGCTTCTGACAAAGCATCCTCGCGCTTGCCTTCCACAACAGGTGGTGGAGTTCTACTTCAATGTGCGTCCGGTGGAGGATACTGACGTTGAAGTCACCGTCATGAGATATACGAGGGAGGTATCCCCTCAGACATGGGAGGAGAGTCATGTCGATATCAGCATACTTGAAGGGCTGAAAGCTGTATTTGATCTTCATGACAACGGCATCACCCCCATTGGTTATAAAGACGCAGAGCTCAACTCCTATATCAGGCGTTTCTACGGAAGGGGCGACGTTTCCTTCAAGGCTGCGTTTCCGAAGAGCCAGCTTCTGCCGGAGTACAGAGGCCTGGCGTACGTCGTGATTCACATACTCACGAGCACTAATGGATCATTCAATTAGCTTTCTAAACCGAGACTCCAAATTATGATGGCGATTATGGATGGAGTCAAGGTTAACTGGGCTCAGTTCTTCTTATCTGAACTGAAAGCTCGGTCACAGAAGTTTGTTGCCACAGACGCTGGAGAGAGGAGACTAATTAGTGTGGGCAACCTTCTGTATGGGACAAAGGTTTCAGTGCTGATCGAAGCTTTAGTGACATCTCATGCATCTTTTGGCGACATGAAGTATTTTCACAAGAAACTGATTAAGTTCAAGTCAAAAGCAGCTGCTGAAAAATCCATCGGTCATGGAGCCGAACTTAAAAGGTCTTCTACTGATCTGCCTCCACGCACCGAACAGCCCAAGAAAAAGAAGCTGACCAAGTCAGGGGCTTCTAAGGCTGTCTCTCCACCTCCCCCTCAAGTGGAAGACTTACTCGACGTGGACATAGGCATTGAAGGTGCCACTCTGAAAGACAAGGTCCAGCGAGTAAGTACTGAGGAAACTCAGCTGGAAAACGAAGATGAACCAGCTGCTGAAGTTTCTTCAGGACTACCGTCTACAGTTCAGCAGACCAAACTCAGGGCTGAAGCCGAGGTCGCTAAACAGATTCCTGAGACTGCTCACCATCAGGATCTGGTAGATGTAGCCATCAGGGCAAGGACTCAGATGCTGCTGAGGATCCTTAACTGGGACATTCTCGCTGACCTTGTTCAACAGCATTCTGTTGATTCCCTTCTGGCAGAGGAGCAGCACATTTAGTTTGTGATTGGGTTTGGGGAACCCGTAGACATCGCTTCTTTCGAGGACTTAAGGTCTGCCATGCTCTACCTTCTAGAGCTTAAGTACTCCTCCTCTCCCTCCAGAGGACCTTCGCCATCAGATCACCAGGATGAAGGTGATGATTCGATTCTCAAGGATGCAGAGAAGGGAGACTCTGCTAAGGGCAAGACTCCCAGCGAGAAGGGCGATTCATCACCACCTCCTCCAGAATCTGCTGCTGCCCCTGTTGCGTCTTCTTCAAGACAACAACAACTCGCCGCATCTGAGCAGAGGATCAGTACATCTTCTTATCAGATCAAACCCATAGGTACCGTATCCTCGAGGTCTGTCAACCGAGTGATAAGGAAGCAAGGAGACAAAAACCGTCTCCTAGCTAAGGATGTGCACCTGAAATGGTTACAATTACCAAGGCTCAGACAGAGTGGGTTGACAACCTCACCGGCAAAGTCAAGAAGATCTCAGAAGCTACTCCTCCAAATCTCAAAGAGATCATCGAGACTGTGTTGGCCGCTCAGAAGATGGACTTGGCCACTCTGTGCCAGCAGTTGCTAGAAGCTCAACATAAACTATTCTCAGAGCAACTGACTGCAACACTGGCCAATGTTCAGACCGTTATGGATGACAGGAACAGATTTGCCAGCTCCAGTGTTACAAAAGCCCTCAAAACTCAGGCGGCAACTCTGAACATTATCCAGCAAGAGATGAAGGACTCTCTCGACGCATCATTCCTGCAACAGAGAAACCAAACTGATGCCCAGATCAAACAGATTAAGAAAGATTAGGAGGATGAATGGGTACATTACTGTGATGCGGTCGAAGACTTCAACACTACTTCCGAGCAAATAAAGACGTTTGTCTACACCCTCCAGCAGGACGTAGCAACGATCAAATCCTTACTGACCTCGGTAGATGATTCCAAAAAGGGGGAAGGTAAAGGGAAGGAAGTGTCGAAGGAGTCAGCAGAGAGGAAAGGGGAACAATCCAAGGGGGAAGGATCATCACATGTTGAAATCCGTTCTCTCCCCCTCCCCTCAGTTCAAGAAGAGGCTCAGGTTATAGCCTCAACTGAAGGGCCTGTAGAGCCGCAACTGACTGCGCAGGTTGGAGGATTAGGAGAAGGATCCTCAACCAAGGCACACATTGAGGATATAACCAAGTTCGTCGAGGGTTCAGAAGAGGGCGAAGAACCTCAGCCGCCGAAGAGGCCTGGAAAGGAGATTGCTACTGAGAGCACTCCCACTCTCCCTCCATCGCCGAAGTTTAAAAGTAGAGAAGCGCAAGAGGCGTACGACGAACTTGTGGCTCAGCAGCTGCAAGCTCGATTGGATTATGAAGCCCGAATGGAGGAAGAGGCTCTACTGAGGAGAAAGCCCAAGGTCCCAAAGGCAAGGGCATCAAGGAGACAAGTTCAACTGATCATGGCTCGGCAGAAGCAATCAGCGAAAAAACCAGCTTCTGAGCCTACAGAAGACTCCGATACTTAAAACCTCCCTCTCGCTCAAAGGCTGAAGAAAATTCCTAAACTAACAGCAGAACAAGAAGCTGAGGAGAAAGCTACTTGGGACGCAGTAGAGAAGGGTCTCAACCTCAGGACAAGGGACAGGCGAGCAGTTGAACTTAGAGAGAAGAAGAGACAGGTTGATCTGGCTATGATCATCGAGCTTACAGAGAAAGCAACAAGAGAGCCAGTCTCAGACTTCAGCAGACAGATCCCTAGGACTTCTAAATTCTATAGGCGCGGTGGTCAGAAGCCACATCTGAAGAAAACCCCACACCGCCGCGTCGACAAGTGGATCCCCTTGAACCTGAATGAGGAATGGGAAGAGCTGAAAGAAGAATTCATCAAGGCGTACTATGTATGGCATTGTTACCCGAGTGAAGTTTCGGCAGTCGATCTGTTTGATCAGTTCTTATACAATCATGACCCCAACTTCAGAGCTCAGATTAAGCTGCTGCTTTTCAAAGAAAAACTGCCATTTATTGCTCCTGCATACCGCCAGCTGAACCCTCCCAGGACTCTTCAAGGTGCCGTCTACACGAAGGAGATAGAAGAAGAAGTGGAGACAGCCGTGCGATGCAACAATCTTGATCTTCAGTCGCCAGATGACCTTACACCCATCAAAGTGCTGAGGGAAGCAATTTACGGTCGTATGGGCTCGATCCTCCTGCTGCCAGATCTGCTGACTTCAAGGCTAAGATTCAGAAATTCAGAACAAAACAAATAGCAGTCTCAGCCCTTTTTCTCTTTTCTCGCCTTTTGTAATAGCTAACTGTTGGGAGATGATTTAGTCGCTCCTCAACTCATTGGGAGATAACTCAGCAGCCCAGTACTCTGAATATTTGCCGAAGATTTGAAGATCCCAAAACCCTACTTTGAACTGATGAACCATTCAGTTGTAATGTGTTGTTCTGTCTCTGAGGTTTCAGACTCAGTAGACACTCTTCATTTGGTTCAGGCGCTCAGTAGATTATCCGCCTCGAGCACCGGAAGAAGAAGACTCGGTGATCTTGGACTCAGCGAGAGCAAGTTTATCGAAAGGAGTCAGTGGAACTGAACTCAGCAGGAGTAGTTCACTGAACTCAGAGTTGATCTTCAGTAGATCCGACTCAGCAGGAGCATGCTACTGAATATAGATCAGACTCAGCAACGGCTAGACAGTCTTCTAAACTGTCAGAATTTACTAAGTCAAATCAGCAGAGTCATACGAGGAAGAGAGAAGTCAGCTTCAGATCTACCTTGAAGACTGTTCTGTCTCACCTACTTTCTTCATCCTCGACCAATGACGAGCGGCCAGCTGTCTACTTTCTGATTAAAGCTGCAAGTCAACAACTTTGCAGAAATGGAGGGAAAGTACTCTGCCACCATTCTTTGAAAGAGCCGTTAGCTACCCAAAAGAGAGAGACACAAGGATCATCATCTCGAACAGATCTATCCTTATCTCTACTCCATAAATAGAGGATACAATTCAAATTGATACACACAAACGACCTTACGAGCAAACACAGAAAAATCAAAGAACACAAGAGCATTCAAGAGCAACTCTAAACGACCTAAGTCTTCCGCAATAATTCAAAGAGAAATCTCCGGTGAAAGATGACATACCTGCTCATAGGGAACCAAGCTAAACCCGAGTATAAAGCCTCTAGTATCCAAGCGACTGAATACGAACCCAAGTCCATACTTAAAGTGTTCGTCGCTCTAGAAGTTACTTTCTCGTTCCCTATCCCTCTAACCTAAGCTCAGCAGATCTTATCCATAGCTTAGACGAAGGAGTTCATATCTGAACTGATCCTTATTGTAAAGGACTCCTTCATAGTTGGAGAGTTTGTCAAACGCTTTAGTTTGATCCTTTGTAAACTGAGACTTGCTCAGTATAAATCTCAAGACCAGTGTTTGTCCAGCGTACAAACCAACTGAGACTATCTCAGTATAATACATAGCTTCCTGATCTTTCGGGACAGTGGACGTAGAATTGTTGGATCCGAACCACTTTAAAAACTGCATGTGTTCTGTGTTTTTTTCTGTTTTAACTGTTGCATTGATTAATGTGCATACTGAAAGTATTTCTAAAATCATTCAACTGAGTTTCAGCTAAGCTTAATCGATCTGAATTTGGGCCTACACATTTCCGCACTATACTGAACTTCCGCTGAACGGTACTGAATTCTGACTCAAGTCAGCTAGCAGGCCTCAGTGAAGTCAGCCACCCTGCCACACGATCCAGAACAGCTTATTTAGTCTACTGAACTCGTTCAGTACGACACTCTCCTGAAAAGGACTGTCCGTGTTTGAAGTTGAGAAGTTATTTTCAGGTGTGTTCACCCCCCCCCCCTCTACACCTGAACGTTTAATCTTGGGACCAACACTAACTGATTGTATCTCTCTGCCACATTTATAAAATCAGTATTGTTGTTGGCCAGACAACCACTCATTGTCTTATGGTTGTGTTTTTTTAAACACTTTCTGATCACTGAAGTGAATCTAACACACACTCACATGTCCTGATTTCTTATGATATGCCTATCTTTTGTAAGCTATTAACCTGCACTCTCATTGTTCAGTTGATAACTGAGTCATTTTGGGGTTAGTAGTTTAGTACTTAGTGGTTTTGGCATCATCAATTAGGGGGAAATTGTAGGGATAGAATCAGTGGTCTCGTAGATCATTGATAAGGGGTACTTAGAGCTTGACTCAGTAGTTGCGTTGAAACTGACGTCAGTAGTTCATGTACTTAGGACAATATTGTAATATTCGTTATTGGGGGAAATTGTAGTGATGTTGAATTACATCGCTCAAAACCTGTCCTGAACCCGATGTGTGTTTAAACCTTGATGATTTAATATGTTAGACTTGTTCTTATCATTATTAATTATTTCGTCTAAGTCCTGTAAGGGGTGTTGTTGGACTGAACTACAGTAGAGAAGTTAAATTCCAGAACCCCAAGTTATCGGTTCATAGAGCTCGTGTCTTCAGAATCATCCTCTGACTGTTCTTAGTAGAAGATTTCCTTCAGCCGACTTCAGAAGAAGACTCAGTATGATCCTTGATCTACTGAACATGTGAAGAGATCATGTCTTCACAGTCGCCAGCTGACTACCTTCAGTAGAAGATCCTTATCAGGCGACTCAGATGAAGAATTAGTATGATCTGCCCAGATCTACTGAACGCATGCAACTCAGTTGCAAGTCCGACAAGGAAACAACTGCCCAACTCTTATCATTCGAATATCAGTAGAGATCATTCAGTATACGAGGTTCAGAGAGTCAACTCAGATGGAAGACTGATGTCTGACAAGTCTCACCTACCGCAAACCTCGACCAATGAGAAGCACCCTAAGCTTACCTGCTCTGACATTAAAGCTGCTCTAATGTACAGAAAGCCAACCACTCTGCGGCGCATTTCAAAAATATATGGCCGTTTTTCTTGGAAGTTTGTGACACATGGAATCGTCCTCTCCAACGGATAGATGCCTAGGTCACGACTATAAATAAAAAAGAGTCTCCAAGCTCAACGCACGGGACAACAAGGGAACACAAGCTCACTGCATACAACTCTCTAGCGCACCAAAAGCCAATCCAACGAAGAACTTGCGTAGTTGAAAATCCTTAGTTCTTCTCTCTAGAGATTCTTTAGTTCCCCCTTCTCTATCTAAGCTCCATTGTTATATCTTTAGCTTAGAACCTTCGAAGGAGTTCACTTTATGTGAATTGTTCTTATTATAAGAACTCCTTCATTGTTGGAGATCATCCCTTCCCCTTCAAACTTCGGTTTGATTTGTAAAAGTCGCTAAGGACTATAACTTAGATGGGTTTGTCCGGCGTACAGATTCCTTGCTGAGGCTTGCTCAGATTAATCAACAAGAACTCCTGTTCTGCAGGACCGTAGATGTAGGATCTTGCGTATCCGAACCACATTAAAAATTGCTCGTGTTATTTACTGTTTTATTACATCGTGCTCAAACCTATTTACAAACTCATCCTTTGCATAAAATGTACTTAAAAGTGCACCAGCCAAAACGATTTTGGTTTGCGAAAACATGTTTTCAAAGAGACGAAGTCTTACGGGCCCTGCACTTATCCGCATATTATTCTTCAACTGAAATATTTATACTGACTCAGGTCAGTAGAACAGACTCAGCTACTGAACCACTCTGACCCGCGATCTGAAGGTTTATATCTGGCACTGTTCATTCAGTAGCACAACTCAGCTCAGCTGACCTTTGCGTTTGAGGATAAACTTGTAATCAGGTGTATTCACCCCCCCTCTACACCTGATACTCGTCTCCGAACCAACAAAGTCTCCAAGTCATACAAAATAAATTAGCTAGGGGAAGTTGAGGAGGATGTATGTATACCTTTGTAACTTTGTTGCAGCCTCCAAAATTTCTAGGTCTTCATGAAAATTGGCAACTTTTCCGAAAGCACCTAGAGTAGAGATCATTAGAATAATACAACGTTGAAAATTAGTTAATGGTAAAGGGCTTTAAGGCCCTACCACATAATCTTTGACCTTATTGAAATCTAAGTAAAATCAAGAAAGACAATAAATATCATAAAATGACAATAAATAATTAAATACCTTGCATAGATAATGAATAATGGCCAACTTGTTACTTCGAGCTCTAGTTTCGGCAAGTTTTGGAGCGGAGGCGGAGCGAAATCCAACAGCAGAATATAAGGAGGCGGAGCGGCAGGCCGCGAGTGACGGCCCGAAGGCGGAGCAGCAGGCTGCGAGTGACGGCCCGAAGGCGGAGGGGCGGGACGCGGGTGACGACATACACCCGACGGCCGACGGGGAACGGGGAGGGTATAGTCACTAGTTCGGGCTCAGTGTGTCTGTGTGTGGGTCGAACTGGTGTGGATTCAAATTTCAGATTCCAATTTCAATTGAATTTGCAATTTGGGGATATAATTAAGTAATTAGATGAGTATTAGTATAATATTATTTAAGAAATAAAATTCAAAATCGGGTTACATAGTTAACCCCATAACGACCCAAATGGTTATGCGGTTACCCGCTAATCGCACGGGTACGTGTACAATTAATGAATTTACATGTAAATCGGGTACGGTTAACCCATACCCGAACCATTTATCCCTAGTTACGTATCCCAAAAAACATCTACTGGAAACTGTCATGCTGGATAGTAATGTAGGATAGCTAGTTTCTGACTTGATTTATTAAAACTCTACGGGACCAAAATTCATGAAACTTATACTTCCAGAAAGCTCGTATATCAAGCGTTCCAGAGTATCTATCCGTTCATAAATTGGAGTTCCAATCACAAAAATATACCCCGATAAAAATTGCCCGTAACATGCTTAATAAAACGTCAACTTGAATAACCCCAAAACGGTCTTTCCAACAATATTCATTAATTAATGTCTGGACCAAGAAGATATAGGGCTCGGAACTTAGGTTGTTTGAATTGCACCCATTCCGGAGCAGTAGTGTTAGAACTAAATTCTGCTCTTCTCTAGAAACTTAAACCCAATGAAACCTATACCATTGAGAATCCCTTTCTTTTAGCTTTCCAAAGACACGTCTCACGTATTTTTTGGAGCACGGATCGAGGAGATATGAACCGTCAAAGTCGAGCCAACGAAACGCACCATTACACTGAACCGGAGACTTAGGCACGAATTTTGCTCATTTTCACCAATTTTAAACCATAAAAAACCATACCGTTGGAAAGCTAAGTTTGTTGGCTTCTGACAACACCATCGGTTCGCAAATTGGGGTTTGAACACCAAAGATATAAGCCCCCCGAAGTATGACTGGCAGAACTGCCGCGAATCCGTCGATGCAAGTTCGGAAGCTATTTTCGATAATGAAACAATACCCAATCGAGGAATAAATTCTAGGGTTTGTATCTCTTATGGAGTAGAATCTAAGAAAGAGTTCGACACCAAATATTGACGGTCGGATTTTCCAGAAAGAGGCTATAAGTCGCTGCAAAAACTATTCCAAATAATCTTTTAACTTAGTTAAAATATACCCTTAAATTCCAGAAAAATGTCGACGCTATTGAATCATTGCATGTACATGGCTAATATCGAATATATGCATAAGATATATCCGAGAAAGAAATAAAGTAAGGAAAACCTATGATCGATAAAATCAAGCGATTACAATGCCGACTGAGATATTTGTGAACCGCTTTTTTGTTGTAGACGAATCATGTGCATTAGAAGTCAAATATTTAAGACAATTAGACTGAACTATGACTAATTTTAAGGGGTCTCTCTTGTATGACGCGAGGAAGGGCGATAATTCCGAGAATCATAACAACAATAACGACAGCACCACGAGGTGGGCTCTATTTTCCAAGTAAAAATTATCTTGAGTTATTAAGCTCCTATATCTTATGAAATGTTGTTATCCATTGAAATATTTTTATGCGCGTTCGATTAAGTTTAATGCTCTTGTATTGGTCGATCGAGGTTCTTGTTATGGCCTAACATGTCAGTCAGGAGTTTTGTACACCCCCGTTAGTCGTGCAGTGACCTGATCTCTACTATGCGCTAACTCAAGGAAATGATTATCGGGGAAAAGCCCAATATCCTAAATAAATGAGTACTCTGGGTAATGGATCGAGACTGATCGCGCTTATTTTCGTTATACAACTACCGCGAGCCAAATAAATTTATAAGAACACCCGCACGAAAACTACACTTAAATAAGCACAGTGACAAGCAAGGGTCGAACCTCAGGGAATGGGTGATTAAGCAACTATCTCTACTGACCTAGGGTTTCGGCCAGCAGCCACCAAAAAGTTTGGGTTATCTAAAACTAGGTAGAAAGGTAACAAGCAATAAATAACAAGCAAATAACTAGATATGAAAGGCAATCCAGCTAAGGTAATTCCACATCACCCCTATCTAATCCTAGATTACTAAATGAATTAGTCTAGTTAAGGTTATCTGGCCAGGACGTGTTGAGCACAGGGGCGTCCAATCCTCCGATAAAGTTGTGACTGCCATGTTAAGTATGGAAACAGTCACCTACCCCAATGGTTACCCCACCTTGTTGAGCAATGGCTATGGAGACACTAGGGAGCATTAAGAACAAAGGAACCAGAGCAAGGTTTCTACCGATGTTGAGCATTCGAAGTAGAAAACCTAGTTAGTCTACGTCTTTCCAGAAAGAAGGTTACCTACCCAGACTGATCAGATCTCAGCAGTTCTCAACTATCTTAAACAGAGTTCGACTAAAACATTAACTAAACCAATTATTAAGCACGTTCTCACATCTCATAAATTCTTAGGGGTGGTGCCTCATTACCTTAGCCAGATCTAGCAGTTAGCTACACATATTAACCGAGGATGCAGAAACAAGCATGTAAAGGCAAGACATAAAGCAGATCTGGAAGTAAAAGCAAGCACTGTAAACTTTCCCAAAGTAGTTGGATTCTAACATGAACATTTAACTAAAACTGATAAGAAATAACATGGTAAAAGTTGAAGACAAATAGATCTAAAGTTTGGAATATTCTAACATGAAAGGACAACAATCTTGTAGCATGATAAAGACAGAAAGGAGAGGAATAAATATAGTCAAGTTCTCGTGCACACAGTAAATTCCAACATAACTGGAGTTGGGAGAAATAAAGACATGCATTAAAGGCTGAAATTAAACACTAAAATTAAAGCTAACCAACAACATAATTTAAATTGAAGTATTCTCCTCTAGAGAGCTTATAGCTACGCTAGGCAGAAGGTAATAAAGTTTTTGAGCTATTCTAATGGCGGAGTTTTTACAAAAGTTTTAGAGAGAGAATTCAAGGGTTTCTAACTAAGAGACTGATGATGAAGATGATTCAAGATTAGCCTCTTATTTCTCCCCTTTCTGCCTCCAAAATATCTTGCCTCGATTATAGCAGTTCGTCAGATTGATAGGTGTACTTCTTGCCGACCTAGGGTCCACTGTGCAAATGCAATGTCCACTAGTCCATGCCGACCTAGGGTGTACTTCTTGCAGTCTAGTTCTCGCCACATCTCATCAAAAAGATGTGGGGCGGGGTTTTGGGCTTGATTTAGCTTGATAAACTTTCTACTTTGGGCCTAATGAATTGTAAGCCCATTCTGGCATCCCTTCAGTCCATTCCTTTGCAAACTGGACAGTTTCCTCACTTAAGCACAAAAATCGTCCATTTCTTGGTTGCACCAACTTTCATCATGTTTCTCCTAAATTACTCTTGGAAACCTACATAATCAATGACACAAACACCCAAATTAAATGAAAAAATGAACTATAAATCTAAGCTCATCAGAGACTCAATTGAAAAGCCTCTGACGTGGATTCATTCTGGGATCACAAGAGTAACTATTGAACGTTGCAAGCGCACGTAAATGAATGAAATGATTATTGTTTTGTATGCTTAGGAGTTCTTTTCCTTTTAAAAGCTCCTACGTTATACGTCGACACTTTCAATAGCTGCTCTTTCGAAAAATGTTTTATCAAATGGTAACCTACTGAGTAAATTAGTATTCAGCCCAATTATATTCAAAAATATTTTCAGGTTGAGCGGCCACTGCGGACGGATGAAGTCGAGGGCGGGAGTTGTTGTCTAATAAAATTTACTCCCACTATGGTTAATTGCTTTTTTTCCCTTTCTTGGGAAACGAAGATGTTTTGTCGATCGCCACATCAAATTTAACTTAGTATTATTCGAAGTATACTCTTTCATCGCGATCCGATGCTTATTATATTTTGGAGGAATCTCGGCATTAAAATCTTATGAATTTAATTTCTTGAATTATTCTATATTATTCCTTAATTATTAATATTTTTTTCCTATTTATTTCACCCCATCCCCGTCATACGACCTCTTTCGGAAATTGGGCTGTGACATAATACAATAGTTTATATTTTTTTTATAGGCATATGTAAGTTAAAATAATAATTTAATACTCCCTCTGTCCCCATAGAAAGTATTTTGTTTTCCTTTTTGAGTCGTTCCATAGAAAGTGTAATGTTTCTTAAAAAAGGCAAACAATATATGGATCAAAATTAATAAGTCAAAAGTCAAACAATATACACTATACAATCTAATTTTCTTAATCTCCGTACTCCATAGAAATGAGACACTTTTTAGAAGATGGAAAGAGCAAATCAAGTTGCGATGAGAAAGGCCTTGTGCCAGTTTGGGCCTGTAAATGGGCTGCTCTTATGCGTTGTTGGGCTACCAAGTGTTTCTCCGTCTAAAATAGATCTTTGGAACTCCAGACTCACAATCGAGGAATCATCTAGATCAATGTCGTTGCTATGGGAGAAGAGCCAGACATGGAGATGGCTGGTGATGAAGACGAGGGATTCGAAGCCGTTCTTCTTGGCCTTCGCAACCGTATGCGGTGTCATTCCGGGGGTTGTAGGCTACTGCGTCATGCAGCTCACCAGTTCCAGCAATCCGGACCTCGAAGCCAAGCTCCGGAAGTCCGCCCGACCCGAATCCATGGTAATTCCCTCTGATTCTCTTCCAATTTATTGCCCTTCGTCAAATCGATGTGTTTCATATTTGTCCGTTTGTCATTGAAATCGCCGATATCAAACCCTAGAAGCTTCAATGATTAATTAAGCGTCCTTTCAATGCATACTGATTGGAGTTCTGATGGCGTGATTGGTTGACAAGTTTAGATATACGGTATACATATGCTATAGGGCGATGTTAATTTGTGGCAGTTCTATGTCACATGTAGTATTTTTTTGGTACGGATTATTTTATTTAGTTTTCTGATATGATGATATCTAGACTTGCCTGTGCAAAAATTGTATACGATTCTCAAAAAGGGAATTTATTCCCTCGACTACACTTCTGGACTATGTTTCTTGCTATTTTCGAACATCTAGTATTGTAGATTGTTATTACAAATAGTTGGCTGTTTATGTTAGGGCGGCACAAAAGTTCTCGAGAGGAATCAATCCAACCGAACCAAACCTCGTCTGCATCCTCGAGGGTTAGATTTTGTTTTTAAAGAAGATAGTTTATCGATGTTTTGGTTTCATTTTTGTCAAACTGAGGATTTGTTTGCTATAATATGTTGAATATGCTTGCACGGGGTTCGTATGTTGCTCTAATGAATGATACACGCCAGTGAATGAAAAAGAGATGTACAACAATCATATGCATCAGTGAGCTAATACTCCCCCATGCAATCCTCCCACGGAGACATGGGGACTTAACAAAAGGGATCCATGAACTTGTTCGGATCTAAAATAATAAGTTCATGAAGTTGGTCTTACTTCATTCATCATTGTGAAATGAAAGAAGACTTCCATCTCAATGTTTCATTTAGTGTGGCTCCTGTTGCTTACATTTAGGTGTGAATGCATGGCTTCAAGTATGTGATTAGAAGATATGTGATCTCCTCTCTTTAACAAATGTTTATGTTTTTGCGAGGGTAGATGATGGGTAAGGTTAATCAAGAGAGGCTGGCAGAGTACCTAGGGGAACTGAAGAGGAAAGAAGATACAAATGACAGATATGTTGCTGCTTTAAGAGGGGAGACATTGACTAGAAAGCCATATGTGAGAATTCAACCAGTCCCAACGCCAACTAGCAGCGAGCCCAAGCTGGAAAAGAAGTGAGCATTGAGACAACTTATGGTTCTCGCCAGATGAGGGAGAATCATTTGTGCTTCAAACTACCTACTTGTATTTGTGCTCTGTCATCTTGGTTTTTGTGGTCATGAAATTATATAACGCTCAATCATTTGATACCTAATATGAAATTGTATCTGAACTCAGCGACTTAAATCCATTTTAAATCTGCTGTAATAATAAATTCCTTCGTTCTTTTGGAAATGCAGTAGCCTGAAGTTCCTTTCAAGTGATCGTTCATAAATACAAGTATCAAACTACAATCAAGAGTTGGCATCACAATTGCTCACGTACCCAAGCGTCCTCTTTCTCTCTCCGTCTTTACAAATTCTTCAGACCCAGCCAAACCCTCACATTAACGTGCAGAATTCAAATCAAATTTCCTCCTATTTCTCACCACTCCGTTCGTCACTAACCTCAACCAACCCACAATCTCGCCGCAGCAGCATCTCTCAATGGGGCAACCGTTGTTGCCGCCGGACTTGATGCGGTCCAGCAAGGGCCAGGACCAGCAGCAGAGGACCATCACCGCCCTCGGCGTTGATCCAACTAAGATCCAGCTTTCATGCGTCAACTGCAAAGCCATACACAACGTGCCGCACGGATTGTCGCACTTCAACTGCCCTCAGTGCCCAACTAGTTTCGCCGTAGATCTCTCCAAGATCTCGCAAGTGTTGCCTTCAGTCAGCCCTCCTCTGCCGTCGGAAGAAGTCAATGAGGTTTTCCTTCTCATGAATCTCTCTTTTCATTTGAGCCTTCTATTTGGTCCATCTCATGATCAGTACAGAATTGGGGTGCTATTACGAAGAAAATGTATCAATAAGCTCTGCACTATGGTTGTTTTTTAGTTGTAAGTTTGGACTATGTTCTTTAATCTTGCCTTTGGATGTTAGATTATCATGGACACTAGGTCTATCAGTCAGAACACAAGCTATACCTTAGGATCTCTTACAGTTTTACCTTCGTTCCTTCGGATTATGTGGATAGGCCTTATCCATTTGCTTCAAACATGAAACTCAACAAGAAGTTCTTCGGACATATCAACTTATGAAGAATTAGTTTCTGTAGTAACGATCAGCATTTTCTTAGAAAGAGCTCAAAGGTCCACAGCAAGTTGATAGGTAGTATTTCATGGGATTTTTTAACTTGCACATGCGTGAATAGTTGTCTAATTTATAGTATGCTGTTAGTCATACCTCCTTTCAAAAATCTTATTTCCGGAAACATTTAAGAAATGAGTGACCGGAAACTATTGGTATCTTTAGGTTTCTTTTGGCAACTACCTGTAGTACTACCTAATGATTCTAAATAAAAATAAAAAATATCTAGATCACGTAATTTAACATTTGCTACCAAAATTTCGGAATCATTAGTTCTCCTTTTCAGAAAACCAGTGGTTGCACCTTTGTGGTCTGTTTATCGTTTCCCTCTTCTCATGGATGCTGACTTCAAAGACATGCATGAGGTATAGTGGAATGAATCGTGGAGATTTGGACTAAGTTTTTGTACTTATAAGATATTGAAAAAGTGTCTATCATCTTTTTGAATGACATTTTTGCCTCTCAGGCTGTATCCAATGGTGGCATCTCTGTTTGTATTTATGGTGGATTTTTTTGATTGGACAGATAGATCAGAATGTTTAATGGAAAGTGTAATGTTCTCACATTTGTATGTAGTTTTGAAGCACACAATTACAATGTAATTTTGGATGTGTACCAGAAATAACATCAAGATACCAGCTAGAAGTACATCTATATAAACATGGATGCTCTAATTGTTCCAAGTTATGCGCAAAAGGACATTTTTATCATATTTAAATGCAAGATCCTGGCTTCCTCTTCTTAAATGGAGAGATGCCTGACTTCTCAATCAGCTGTAACAACGGAGGAACCGCCTAGCCAAACTTAAAATTCCTTCTAAAATAAAACCCCTGCAGAACAAACAAAGAAACAAACATAATGTAAAGATCACTGCTATATGCTGGATTAGGTGAAGAGAGCTTGCTCTCTATCAATGCATTTTACATGACTTTGAGTGAACTTGAGATCTGGGTGTTGCATGGTTAGAAATGTAAATGTATGAGTATTCTTGGGCAATTGACCATAATTTATTTGGTGTTAACTTCCCAAGATAGTTCACTCGACCCACATTTTTTAATGTGGTAATCCAGAGGTGGGCTTCTGATTGTTGTTCATCAATCAAGGTTATTGAACTAGACTTCAGATCAAGCATAGGTTAAATTCTAAAAAAACATTAAACAATTACTGACCAGGTTTAGCATTTTTTATTATCAAGGCCTATCTAACAATCCAAATGTTTATGTTTGTTGTCATCTATATTAAATATAATGCAACTCTTACTTGTTTTCAAGAGGACCTCTATTACTGAAAAAATCTGGGATTTTAAGTAAGATGATGTTATTAAGATGGGTTGAAGTTGAATAATTACCACATGTAGCAGAAGAATATGAAATATTGCATTATCTTTAAATGATTTGGTCAATTTCTATGCTAATGTTTCATCCTATATTGGAAATCAATTGAGCTCTATGGAGATTTTTCCCCCCTTAAACCTATTACTTCAAGTCTCCTTGTTTTGCGACATTTAGTACATTGTATTCATCATGAAACTTCATAAAAATTCTTTCTTTTGTGTATTTTTCAAACATAACCTCATTGTCAATAATCTTGTCCAATGTTGATGCTTTCTGTCGCTGATATAAGGTGGCCATTGAAGTGGAGAGGGAAGAAGATGAAGGTGGATTGGCTGGAGAAACATTTACAGATTATGTATTCTCTTTTACCTATCTTTTGCATTTCTGCAATCTCAAAAGATTTATACTAATTCTAATTAAGTTTTCCTCTATTTTGTTCAGGGACCTCCTAAACTATCAATTGGTCCTCCTCATCCAGATCCTGTTGTGGAGACATCATGCTTATCTGCTGTACAACCTCCTGAACCTGCATATAATCTCAGGATTAAGGATGAACTTGAAAGTTCAAAAGCATTGTCATGCTTGCAGATTGAAACACTGGTCTATGCTTGCCAGGTTAATCCAAAGAACTGATATGTAACATCTTTTGAGCATCTCCAACTTAACTCATCATAGAGTTGCTTTATGTAATGACGGCGACATATCCAGCACCTCCCAGGTGGTGCTAGAGCTGGCTTTTTTCTTGGAGATGGTGCTGGTGTTGGTAAAGGGAGGACAATTGCTGGGTTAATTTAGGAGAACTGGCACCATGGGAGAAGAAAAGCGTTGTAAGTGTTGAGTGAGTTCCAATATGTTGTTCTTTCACACTAACAACTTGCCAGAGGTCTCTCTTGTTTTACTATCCTTGGTGATCGTATGATTGTATTAATTTTGAAGCATTATGAGCTGACTGCTTAGTGATTTTACTTCTCTAATAATGACCTCATGCAGGTGGATATCTGTAGGCTCAGACTTGAAATTCGACGCTAGAAGAGACTTGGATGATGTTGGTGCAACATGTATCGAAGGTTGGCTGAGACTATAATCATTAGTGTGCCCATATTCTTCTGAGAATTACTTTTTCTGTTTTTTTTTTTTTGGTAGTTTATTTTTCTGTGACATCAACAACAGTTGTATGTTAAATAAATGAGAGAGCACAGTAGATGCTGCCTTGCCCATTGATTTTGAATACTGAATATAATTAGATATCAAATCTTGTTCCCTTATTGTAGTATATTCGTATGCTCTGATCAATTCAGCTTCATCACATGATAGGAGCCATAAAGTTTAGGCTAGAGCTTTTACTATCTCACATTCAAGGGTGACATATAGGACGGATGTGCCAATAATTTAGTGATAAACTGAAAGTAAATAGCAAAATAAGTATACTCTCCATTCAATCTATTATTCTGTCAGTGATGTTTGTGTTATTTGTGTGTGCTTATGCTGTTCCACACTTTGCTTATTTAGGAACAAAGCAATTATACTTATTGATTTCATTGGTCTACTTTCCTAACGTTGCATTTCTTGTAATATTCTTTCGTAGTTTATGCCCTGAACAAGCTTCCTTATTCTAAGCTTGATTCAAAGTCTGTTGGCATTAATGAGGGAGTTCTTTACTCGACATACAGCAGCCTAATTGCATCCTCTGACAAAGGACGTTCACGTTTGCATCAGCTTTGCACAATGGTTTGTTCAATCTGATGGACTTATTGTATTTGATGAGGTAGGTTATTGAAAGACATCTTTTTGACTTCTATTGGCTAGTAGTATATGATGCAGATGATTTTCATACTTTTCATGCAATGAACTCTTATGTTAAATCTTGAACTCATTCTTTTAGTGTCATAAAGCAAAAAATCTGGTTCCTGAATCTGGGGGGCGGCCAACAAAGACATGCGAAGCTGTTCTCGGTATTCAGGTGGCACTTCATTACTTTTTCTCTATAATGCTTTATTCTTTTATTGTTACTCTTAAGGTGTGTCTGTTGTGATACTTTTAGTTTTTCTTTTGTTTGGAAAAGTAGAGCAACTGCTCCACCTGGGTTCTTCAACTTGATGCCATGATTGGTCCATCTTTGTTTTCTTTTCCTCACCTCTTCTGAATCCTTGGGTTACATATATTGATTAATTAACCAATCACTATTTTGGTTTTAGCTCTTAGATGTTAGAACATTATATGGAATTTTTAGGGTCGGTTGTTTCTGCTAGCATGATACATAACTGCAAGAGGAAACCAGGCTATCATGAAGTCCTCAAGGAATTAATGTAAACAATTGGCCCCAAGACGATTATGCTGGCTTAGGGTATCTTTCCGATTCAGCTTCCTGAACTATTTGTTGTTGTTTCTAAATTACAGTGTTGTACTTTCTACCATACTGTATCCATTGTGCTTCTCTTACTGCTTTTTGCTTGCTAGTTATTAGTTCTTTATCTACAACTGATTCACATGTGTGCTCCATGGCAATCTTCACTGCTAATACCTGTGTACTGAAAAGGAACTAACATGCACCACTTGCTCTCCATCTTATCATTTGAACTTGATAAATGTTGTTATAATGCTTATATAGCATATCTATCTTGTGATTTTAATAAATATTTTCTTTTGCTTCTCAATTCTCTAATGTAGGCCAAACTTCCAGAAGCTCGAGTTATATATTGCTCTGCAACTGGTGCTTCTGAACCACGTAATTTAGGATATATGGTCCGCCTTGGTCTTTGGGGATCTGGGACATCTTTTGCTGATTTCGGTGAATTTTTAGGTGCATTTTTCATTTGACTTGTGCTTATCTGCTTGATTTAATCTTAATGTTGTTGGTATATAGTGAGACTTAATAAGTATCTTTCAATATATTCATGTGATTTAAACATCAGAAGTGCTTGCTGAGCAATATCCTTTACGTTTTATCTTGGTCAATCACCAGTGCATCATTCTTTTATTACCACAAATTTGTTTCTGATTGCAAGGCGCCTGTTAGAGATATTCCACTTTTCTAGATTTCATTCAGGACGATATTTTCATGAAAGAACATACCTCTTCCAAATGTTTGGAAGGAATACTCATGCTTGACGTAATTTTTTTTGATTGGATACAATTAACTTGAGAAGAAACACAATTATATGAGGGATTGTTTGCCAGTTTGTGTCATGTTTAGTCTAGAATGTCCTTGTTGGATTTTGAGTTTTGGTCTATCTTTCAGTTGAGTTGTACTTCGTGCTCTCTCTCTCTCTCTCTCTCTCTCTCTCTCTCTCTCTCTGTGTGTGTGTGTGTGTGTGTGTGTGTGTGTGTGTGTGTGTGTGTCTGTGTCGCTCTCTCCACTTAATAGTTTTTGGGCCCTTTGATGTGGCATAGGTTAGTAGTTCAGGAATGTGTCAACGTTTACATACTTTTGAGATTAACAGATGTAATTTCAAATACTGTTTGCTGTGTACTATTTCATATAAAGTATTCCAATAAATGATAATTAACAGTTTTGTGTTGGTTCTTGCAGGTGCAATGGAGAAAGGGGGTGTTGGAGCTTTGGAACTTGGTGCCATGGATATGAAAGCAAGGTTAGAACATTTCTGTGGAATATTCTATAAAGTGGTCATATTTACAGTGAAAGTGTCTTCAATTTTTAGGGGGATGTATGTTTGTCGCACATTGAGCTACAAAGGTGCTGAATTTGAAGTTGTTGAAGTTCCACTCGAGGCCAAAATGATGGTACACTATTACTTTGTTTTGCTGCCAGAAAATGAGGGTCACATAGTTAACTTTTAAGTAAAGTAGAATCTCCATAAGTTAATACCCAGTAAATTAATAATCTCTCTAAGATAATATTTTTCTCCGGTCCCAACTCGGGCCATGTATAAAAATCATCAAATTCGTTAAGATAATAAGATAATAATAATTTTCAGAAAACTCCAATGTAAATATAGGGTCCCGTCAATATTATAAATTAATAATCATTTAAAATTATCAACAACACTAAGGCAATTTTGTGAAATATGATTCTATTGTTGCATGTTTTTTCTTAAAACTCAAATCTAATTGAATTCCATCTCTAACTTTTCTAATTTTATCAAAAAGTTCCGTTGTTGTTTCTCGAACTGTACCATAAAATTGTGAGGAGTTATTGCAATAAGTGATTCCTTGCGCGTGATTAGTTCCAAAAAAATTGTATTAACTTTAGTGTGTTTTTTTGTGTTTTTTTTTCGTGAATGTTAACTATATCATTGTACTTGTCTTTTCAATGAATAAATTCATTATTTCTTAACAAATTAATCTAATTCATTGTTTCTATATAGTAAATAGTAAAATGACATTAAATATGATATATAGATAAACTTATAACACTTTATTTTTATGTAATTATAATTCGATTTCATTGAAGTTCGAAAATTCTCTCTAAATTAATAAATATTAATTTATAAATAAATTAATTTCTCTGTAAAATAATAAAATTTCACGGTCCCGACAATATCAATTTGGAGAGGTTTATCCTGGTTGGCAACCAGAGGCGAATCTATGTAGAGGCTTGGCTGGGCTTCAGCCCAGTGCAACTTTATTGATGATATAAAATTTGTAGTGTAATTAAAATGAATTAAAGTGTTAGTGGAGCGGTCAGCCTCCCTCATTTTGTTGCGGATGGCAAATGTTCGAGCTCAATTAACAACGTTTTCCTTAATTCTTTTCTTTGTAGTTTAGTTTTTTACTGGTTTAATCTTAATAATTTAATTATATTATTGTCGATTTTTCTTAATGCTTTCCTTTTAATTTTTTCTTATTTTTCTTCCCTTTGTTATTTTATTTTATTTTATCTTACTCCTTTCATTTGTAAATTTTTTTCTTATTTTTCCTTTTATTCTTTTTCATTGTAATTTTTTTCTTCTTATTTTTACTTTCAATATACTTCAAGATCTCTCTTTGTTAAAAAGTTAAAGCAATATTTATGGACTTCTTTGTGTTTCTAATTTTGTATCTATGTTTTTTTTAGAAAAACTATATATATGTGTTTTTTTATATTGAAGTGTTCAGTTTTCACCCCACCCTACTAACGAATCCTAGATCCGCCCCTGTTGGCAACATTCCAGGTTTGAAGCATTTTGACAGTTCAAGTTGGGTCTCTTGCAATCTTTTGAGGGGCAAGTGGACCAGCCTTTCCAGCAATCCCTGGTTAAACTGGTCGGTCTGGCTTGAAGTCTAAAATTGTACTAGAAATATTGTCAGTCAACCTCTGTGGTATGTAGACAATGTATTAGTTTCCAATAGTTCACTAACCTGATTAGATGCACATTTTTTATTATAAGTATAACGCATAACATGTAAACAAAGAACCGCTTTTGAGGACCCTTCAAGTAGCAAAATGGGCTTTGATACGAGGATCATTTTATATTTTCATACTCCCAACTTTTTTCCGCTTGTCAAATTTTATTTGTTTTGCGATGCCGACTTTTCTAATTTTCTCTAGTATTATTTTTCTGATTTCTGAAATAAACTTATATGTATTGTATAAACCATGTGCAGCTGCATATTTTGCTATTTCTAATCTGTGAAATTTTATTAATTCTTGTTTCAGCTCCAGTTCTGGAATGTACAAAATTTTCCGTCCAAATCTTGGGGAAGCTATGAGGTGTCTCTAAATTCCGTCCAGAGATTTTTTTACACGATTTAGTTATTAGTTTATCCGCTAAGCTTCTTGATATCACTTACAATTTCCAGGGAGATGCCTCTAGCAGAGCTAAAAGACAAATATAGAAAACCTTCAGCTCTACAGAAAGCTCGAAGTGGGTGGAATAAGGAATATGATGCTTCATTTAAGCAGGTAACCTGATAGGATAAAAGTTATTTGGGCGTGTGTATTTTTTTGGTGGTTATGTAACCGTGGATTATGGATTGACAAACAAAACTTAGATTTGTTATTGGAACTTGATTTTCAATTGCTTAACCTAATACATATCCGAATTTTAGATGATAAAGGAGCGTGCTAGATTCACACATCCCTGATTTCAAAAAATCTGCACAAAGATTTTACAAGTTGCCTTGTGATATCTGTTGTGGTGGTGTATTTTTGGCAAGTGCTTATTTGAGGTTTCACGTGCAGTGCATGCATGGTCCCAACTGTAGGCTGGGCAGCTTCTGCATTACAGGCAAAAGGTTACAGGAAGTGAATGTTTTGGGTGGCCTCATTCTACCTGTATGGGGCACTGTTGAGAAGGCTCTCTCCAAGCAGGCCGTAAGTCCAGTATTTTTTGGTATATAATTTAATTATATGCATGCATTTTTAATATATATTTCCAGTAACATGTAAAAATGATTGAATATGAATTGATCCAGTACTATTTAATATATATATATCTTTTGGAAAATTTTGGCTTTGAAAACCAGTACTATTTATGTAATTGATCCATTGCGTTGTGTTTCACAGGTTCGGCAAAGCCATAAGAGAATCCGGGTTGTGCGTATAGAGACCACCTCTGACAATCAACGAATTGTTGGATTGCTCATCCCAAATGCAGCTGTTGATACAGCTGTTGCAAGGTCTCTCTCTCTTAGTGGCTGTGGTTGAGTAATTTTCTAAAACATGTTTGTGATTTGTTAACATAAAATTGGTGTTCTGGCAGATCTGGCATTGGTTCGAGAATGCGAGTTACCAGTTCCAATTTTTTGTTAAGTCGCGATTTCTAGATCCTTCTGGTATGTGCTGCAGAAGTGAGGACTTAACGTGATTTTCCGAAGCCATGCAAAGTGAAAGTTACGCCGACATTTCTGGGCTGTTCATATCCATCTTTAGCCCGCAGCATCTATTTTGTATAGCTAGCTTTCATCTGATTACAACTTTCAAACTCATCTTTTGACAACCTTTTGCTCTCACAAACACTGCAAATCCATCCACTCATACAATTTATTATCCATTCAAACACACAAAACAAGAAAACAAAACCAGCATACACCCTTCACACTTAATGGAAAACATCACAAACATCTGTCTCCAAATGTACTAGCAGACAAAAGGAGCATCAACATGGTAATCACTGCAATATAGTCCTGGGCGCTGAGTAAACCCTTGTTTCTTCAATATCTGCCTCGCCTTGCTAACCAGCTCTTGGTTACTGATTCTGCCATCCGACTCAGCAATTATAGTCTGGATCGCGTTACTCAATGCACCATAAGCTTTGCTGGCATCGCCTTCAGGGGTGGCATCGGCTGATGTTTGATCAGTCTGGCAGCCACTGATGAGAACGCCGGTATCCGGTAGTCCTCTCTTGGCCGCTCCGGCATAGGCTTCCTGTTTGCTCCCTACATGGGTTTCTAATGCAGGCTTAGCATAGCTATCGTCGTTCTGTTCAAGCTTCTGCTCCAGAAACTGCTGAGCGAGGCCTCCAACCATTCCCAAAAATCCACCACCACCATCTCCTGCTCCTCCTTCATTGCCGCCTTTTATCTTTCCAAAGATGAAGTTCATGAACTTCTTAACCTTGGGGCTAGAGTCTTCACCAAAGACGTCGAAAAGGGTTGGCCGTAGCTTGCCCACGTCGATGTCGTCCTTGCCAGTTTTTTGCTTGAGCATCTCAATGAGAGTTGATAGAGGTAGAGATTTGTTCTTTATGCCTTCACCTAGATTGGGTTCTTCTCCTTCTTCTCCGTCATTGTTACCAAATGCTTCTCTTACACTCTTTTTGAGGAATTTCCTGAATCCGAAGCTGGACCCCTCTTCTTCTCCTTCTTCTTCTTCTTCGCCACTCTTTCTATGGCTCTCTCCGATCTGCTCCTTGGCCTCGTCGATCAATCCTCCGCTGTGGCATGAATCGGACACGATCGTGATCTGGCATCCATCCGGTACTTTGTCAACCAGATCTCTGAAATCATCATCTGATCACAAAATCAATTTATCAAAATAATCCCCAATTTACAAAAAGCCCTAGATTGGTCAGCTGCACAATCTATTATTCCCTATTACCAAATTACACATCCTCACACCAGAATCAAACAGATCAACAGAAATTGAAATCATATAAACCATGAATCTACAAGTAGTAACCACTAACCAGTGATAAGGTTCATGTCGGTGGGGACAATACACTCATCATAGCCGGTGTCGTCATCCTCGCCGGTCTCAGCCGGAAGGCGGGTGCCGTGGCCACTGTAGTGGACGAAGAGAAAATCCCCAGGGCGGGCGGAATCGACGAGATCGGCGAGCGCGGCGCGTATGTTGCGGCCGGTGGGCTGCGCGTAAGAATCGTCGGTGTCTGTGAGCACCTTAATGTCCTCCTCCGAGAAGCCGAAACGCTCCAGCAGGCAAGAATGCATCCGCCGCACATCATTGATGCACCCCTTCAGCTCCGCCTTTGTTCCCGGGTAGTTGCAGCCGATCAACACTGCCTTCTTCGCCATGGATAGTGTTTTTTGTCAGTTTCAAATTTTAATTGTGATTTTGGATGAGATGAGAGTGGGGTATGTTTATGGTTGAAACGCTCTTCTTTTATTACATCAATTTAATCGTGTGAGATGGTGAGAGTATACACTAGAGTATTTTTAAGACAGGGTTGAAAAACTTTTTATTTTTATAAAACATTTTCTTTATTGAGGAGAGAGAAAGCGTTCCAAATTCGAAGTGTAGTAACGACGCGCGGCGTGGGCAATCTCCTCTTGATAATATTCATTTATTAATTGCTTCCCAGTCGTCTGTATCGTGATTCAGAGAATATATCAATAAACAAAAATCGATATTATCTCATCTAATATTCGTATTTCGTAATTAAATTCGATGTTCTTATAGTAAATGTTATTAAAATGGTTGTAGCAAAACCGATATCAAACAATCTTTTCCGACAAAGAATTTAAAATTAGGGTGATGTTAAATGCATCAATTCGATCCATATTAATTACCCTAAATAACTTCGGTTAAAATTAAAATGATTATCAATTAAATATGTAAATTGATATTGGTCAAATATCAGTTAACACTAATTAATACTTCTATTTTTTATTAACATTAATCTAATTAATACAATGAAATGAATTAAAATCACAATAATTTTATCATAATACTATTTTGACCGATATAATACTATAAGGTATACAAATAATTAGTATCTAATACACTTCTTTGACACTATTTATTTGACACTAATTATTTAGGTATTTCACTCATTAGGTATACTTTCACGTCTTTATAGTTTATTAGTAATAGTGAAGGGGATCACTAATAAACTATAAAGAATCAAAATTACATTAATCCCCTTGACCAAATAAGTAATATCTAACACCGATTGACCATCGTTGCAAATGGCATCCTATATTCGAGTGGGACGAAGGGAGTACTACTTGACTAATTCACTTCACTATTGAACTAATCAAAAAGATGAATTAATTTATAGACATCTAATCTCCTTCACTAATAAACTATAAATATTCAATTTATATAATTTTTATTAACATTAATCACATTAATATAATTAATGAATAAAAAAATATATGTTAATGTCATCCAAATAAGATTGACGTATCTAATAAACTATAAACTACCCTCCATCATTATTAAACTAATAAAAAAATGAATTGGTTTATGAACATCTAATCCCCTCCACTAATAAACTATACAAATTCAATTTATATAATGTTTTTTAAAAAAATTATTAACTTATTCTATAATTATTAATATCACATTTCATTAATAATACTTTTTAATATGAAGACCAACTAGTTGTAAATCAATTTCATGTGGACATATATGATTAAATTCTATGTTTTTTTAAGTTTTTTTTTTTTTTATCAATTTCCCATGTTTTCTATGATTATTGAATTTAATCAATTTATGACTAAATTCTTTGAATTTTTTTTTCCAAATAAATGTTAGAATTGTTAAAAAAAATAGAAGAAAAATCTTTAAAAAAAATAATAGAGGAAATTATAGCAAGTTGAAAATATCAAAAGAAAGGGAAAAAATATTGCAATAAGGATTTTAACCTGAAACCTTTTAAACAAGTGCTAGAGGTGCTAACCAATAAACTACACATATTACTCATTATAATTATTGCTACATTATGATGGTATACTCTACTATGCAAACATTCTGGTGGCCGATGAGTTGATCGCCCCTCTTGACCCTCTTTAACTAATGGGATCGAGGGAGTATTGTATCGTAATATCAATACAAGTAGTGTTTGGAATAGATTAATTAAGCAACTCTTGGACTTTTTTGGCTAAAAAATATTTTTCTAGTGTTCGAAATGCATGTTTTTATAGCTTAATAATAATAATTCACGATAATAGAAACACATAAGTTGATATGAGTGTGCTTTCACACATTGAATAGTAGCTCACTTACATTGATTATTTTTTCTAAAATTAATCTATTCTTTTAAAATAAATTTTAAATAGTAAAAGCTACTTAATTAAATTTATACAAACATAATCATAAAATAAATTTTAAATAGTAAAAGCTACTTAATTAAATTTATACAAACATAATCATAACCTCAAAAGTTAAAATTCATATAACTTCTGGGATCGGTCTTACTAATATACACATTCTTTATACTTTTTATCTACTTCTTCATTGTAATATTAATTTACGGGAATGAGATTTGTTGTCCTATTTTTCTGTATTTAATTAATGTCCATCAAAATAATGGCATGTATTTCTATTTAATTCAAATATCTAAAATAACTCAATCTCATATAATTAATAAGTCTCAACTAAGTCATATGATTATTAAATGAAGATACATATCTCACCATTCTATTATTGGTACAAATTAAATACTAATTGCATACATAAAAAATGAACATATTCAATCCCAAAGTTACATAGTTAATTTAATTTAAAAACATATTGTAATTGATAAACCTTATATCTATTTTATTTAAAATATTTTGTAGTACAAACGATAATATAAACTACATTTATAATAGGGTAGCATTAACTTTTTCGTGTTCAACACTAATGAAATGATGATACAAGTGCTTATTTAATTACATATATCCTAGTCTGTAAACCACATGCTTATTTAATTATATATATCCTAGTTTATAAACCACACAAGAGAGGAAAACCACTATTATTTAGTTGTAGGTGACATACTCACACATAACAACATCGATAGTTTTGAATTCGTAATCTTTATCACAAATTAATTACCTCAAACATTGTATCGTTATCATAATAATAAAAATAATATGTTGAAGGGCACAATAAACTTAAAAGATAACACCGATAATACTTAACACTACAAAAGACTGGAATAATATTATAATATTACAACGTAAAAAATTATAAGTGAAATGGGTAAAAATAGGCAAAATTTGCTCCTTAAATGCAAAAATAGGTATTCTATGTCAAATATGCATCACATGGGCAATGTATTTTTTTTGCACCAATTTCAATAATTTAAAACTTATAGCATAATTAAACTTAATATGTTCCCTTGAAATAAATGCATAATTAAACTTAATTTTTTTACACCCATTTGTAGATTATTAAGTATAGATAAATGCATAATTAATTCTTAATTTTAAATTAGTTATACTTTATAATCCTAATTATTTATTAATTAAGGTTTATTAGTGCTCCTGATTATTTTAGTGCCCTTCGTGTTACATTTGTGCCCCAATTATTTAGTCAAAGTCATCATAATCATTTTCCAATAATAAATTAATAATATTAATAATATAAATTAACTGAAATTTCAATAGACACTTAGGTAGAGTTAGAATATTAGTAATACATAGTTTAAGATTCATTACACTATAATAAATAAATTTATGTAATATATATCTACACGTACATTAATTAATAAAAAGTAAAGAATAATAATCATGTGGGTCTTGATGTTAGAAAAAAAAATAAAAAATTTATGAAAAAGGGTTAAATGCCTATTTCATGCATATCTGGCATAGTTTGCCTATTTTTGCATTTAAGGTTCCAAATTTGCATATTTTTAATTTTTTTTACGTTAAATATGGGGGGAAATGCAAGAGGATGCGACCGACATTCATAAAAATGCTTGAGCCGCACTAGCCAGCCAATAGCGCGTCGCGTTTCTACTCCCGAGGACCCTGTTTTTACTTTCAAGGTGAACTCGAAGCCAACTTCCAAGAAATTGCTGATGTGGCACGAAATTGGATGCAGTGCGACACAAAACGGTTTTGAATTGTTTTTGCCGTTATATTCTTGAAACAAATGATACTTTGACTATGTTGCCTCGAAGAATAGAGATCATCAAATTTTCGATGACACAACGTAACTGAATCTCGACGGCCGTGTGGGTGTTACGATCATCAATCATCTTCAGTTATGGATGATATTGATTTCTAGATCTTTAGTCTCAATTATTATAGATACAATATTAATTAGTAATTAGGTTCCTTCTCCATTCAACATATTAATCTCGTTCTTAATAATATTATGGATTATTTTTCTCCAAAAAATCACATAAATTCGTATTATTTGAAAAACCAAGCAATTCAAAACAGAAATAAGGGCTGATGATCACAGGTCCAATGTTTTTACAACAACTATATACAATACAACCATCCACCGATGCGGGGTTCAATTACAGCACAAACTGAGAAACAATTACACTCCGAAAATACAAAAGTCTCAAAATCACACTTACAAAACCAAAAAATAAAAATAAAAAAGAGAAGATATAGGTTTCAACTTTCAACGAGTCAAGCTTTGAAGCAGGCAAATCGGCCAAGCCCCCTCCCATGCTCACCTTCCCCACCAATATCAACAGCATGTTTCTTGGCATGCTTCTTCTTCTTCTTGCTCTTGTCTTTGCCCACCCTCACCACCAACACTCCGTCGCTCATCGACGCTTTTATATCATCTACCAAAGCGTTTTCCGGCAACCTAAATTCCCGGCGTAAACTCCCAGCATCGGCGCGCTCCCTACAGTACCATTTACACTCGCCGCCATCTTCGTCGTCTCGACTAATAGCGCTTATGTGCAGCACTCTGTCATCGTGAAGTTGGAGCTTCACATCCTCTTTCGACAAGCCCGGGAGATCGAACTTTAATGTGTGGGCTTCCGGGGTCTCTATCCAGTCCATAGCCGGCCCGCTCTTTGAGGGCCCGAGCCCGATCCCCCCTGATGAGAAGAAAGGACCGGAGAGCAGTGAGTGCAGCAGGGAATCCGCCAACATTACTGATTTCGATTCGTCAACTTTATTTTTTTATTTTTTTATTTATTTCAAATGATTTGAAAAGGTTTGGCTGATTTCTTGCAGGAATCTTTGGAATATGGTTTCTTACACGGCAATAGCTAATTGTGGATTCTAATTCCACCATTCTTCGATATTTATAAGGTGTTTCTGGAGTGTACTAGATTTGGAAATCGAGCACGTTCTTGAAATTTCTGGCTGCCGAAGATGATAGAATGTATGTTTCGGTTGACTGTTTGATTCTCTCTTTTTGGGCTTTTTCAAAAAGCCCAGCTTCTCATATGAAGGCCCGGTTACTCTTTCTATTATATACTCCATCCGTCCCGCTATTACTGTTCTACTTGCCTAATCGGGCTGTCCCGCTATTACTGTCGTCTTTTCTAAAATAGTAAAAATTACTCTTAAACATAAAATAAAGTGGGTCCCCCTTACTCACTACTCAACCCCACATTCTTATACTCTCTCTTCAAAAATCTATATCCCACTCGATTATGTTCCGCTCCGAACTCAGAAAATTATGATTTTTATCTTTTTGAAAACTTTAGATTATTTCTTCAAATACAATATAAAAAAAATATAAAAAATAAAAATCGATTGACTTTTACTAGCCTTGCAAAAATTTGGATAATTCCCATTTCTTTCCATCAACTACTCCTCGAAAACTGTGTCATTTTCTTTATACAATTAAAACTCATAAAATACACACTAAACTAAAATTTCTTAATCTCCGTGCCGAAGTCAACTGGGACAGAATTAGTGGGACGGAGGGAGTATAATAATATACTCCCTCTGTCCCATTGGAAGCATCTTGTTTTCAATGGGCACGGATGTTAAGAAAATAATAATGTGTGATGTATATTGTTTGACTTTTGGATAGTTAAATCTTGTCAATAAATTCTTGCCTTTTTTAGAAACAAGACGCTTCCAATGGGACGCCCAAAATGGAAAACAAGACGCTTCCAATGGGACGGAGGGAGTATATGAAAACAAAAAAACTCGGACATTTTACGACAAGAAAAATAGTTTGAAACAAAACAAGTCACATTTTACACCGATATAATATGAAATTGAGTGTATTAGGTAGCACCGTAGCAATTTGATAGCGGGAGAAGTGGCGAGATTTTCGAATGCAGAAATTCCTTGACTCTTTCATCATTGATTAATTCATTACATCACCGTTATTAACAATATTATTAATTATTTAGTTAAATTTTTGGCGTTATGTTTGTGAGCCCATCCGCCAGAGTTGTGGACAAAATTTTCAGTGTAAGAGAAGCATGATGAATTAATTACAGGAGGGCCCGCCCAGTCTTTGTCATGTTCGTCAGTTACATTAGGCACAGCAAGTGGTATTTTCAAAAGATTTTATGTGTATTCTGGTTGAGAAGAATAGCCTGCTTGTGCATTATAACAACCTTTGTCTTCTTGTTTCCAATGTTAGACATCCGTGCTGTCCTAATTCCAAGATTGCAAACTGAACACTGTCTGTCAGTATATTCTAATCTAATTTGTAAACGCGATTAGAGAGAGAATTTGTGAATTTGTTCTGTGTATACAAATTTGAATGAGAAGGGGATGATGATACATTTGACAATGATGAATTAGGGCAATCCTAAACACACGAAGAAGCAGCGAACCCCAATCTACTATTTGCAATATCAAACTCCCAGAAATGATTCTGCTGCATAATATTTCCAATAACAGAAACCCCCGGCCAAGCCGCCGCCGCAAATCCCAGGCATTTAACTCCCGGCGCCGCATCAATCACGTAGCTCTTCACCGGCGGCTCGAGCCTCGCTCCGTCGGTGAAATGAACCACCAATCTCGGCACCATACGCTGATTAAACCCTGTCGAGTTGAAGCAGTATTCGAGCGGGCCTATATCCAATTTCAGCCTCTCGAAATGAATCAATGCTCGTTTGAGCTCCGCCATGACCGGCTGATACGCCGGCTGAGTCAGAACCGTGAGACTCGTTCCCGAGTCGATGATCACACCTCCGGTACGGCTTAAGTCCCAAGTGTCGGATGGGATTTGGAGCATTGAGTGTCCGATTGAGATGCCTTTGATGCTTACAGCGTAGAATGGATTGATAACCCCCAAGATTAGGTGTGTGTAGTGCATTCTGATGAGAGAGATATTGACGGTCTCGTGTGATCCGAATATGAGATAACTCGATACATTCTTGGGACTTAAATGGTCAACAAGGCAATAAGAAAACTTGCCCCCAAATATCTTTGCTGCTTTCACGGCAAAGGAGTAGTTGCTGTATCCTAATCCCATGACTCCATCCGCGGCCATGAAGCTTTGGCCGCGGGAGGACTCACTGCACCCCAACAGTACGTCGTGGAGCTTCTTCTTCTTTCCGTTGCTGAGCGTAAAGGTGACCGTCTCATTGGCGAATAGGCCGAGAGTAGCCGAACCATCCGAGTACCTGAAAGTATATTATTAAAGGTGTTAATTATGGTGTTGAGATGTATGTTAGCTAGTGATCGAGGACCAGAGAGAGTCATGTGACAATCAAAGTAACTCAACCACTGACGCGCAGAAATGTATAGTCATGTGAGGCGATCTACTTGGAGCTAACTGCCATTATTGCGAAGTTGTATTTAGGTAGGGGATGTAAATGACTCCCAACAGCAAGAATGCAGGCTTGCTGAAACAAAACTGTACTGCTCAAGCATTTATAGTGATGGACATTTTATTCAGACCCCCCCCCCCATTTCATATAACTCTTGACAGTTTACTGAAGTAGAAGATAAGCAATAATGGAGTGGCCTTCACAAGATCCCAACTTGGATTGACAAGCATTGCTGGGATCTGAAGAGAATCTAAAATAGGGTGCTACTTGAGGTCAATTTTTTCAACTAAATAAAGCATCTTTAACATTTATATACATGTCCTAATTAGACAACTTTTGTGATTAGCGGAACTGCTGGTTACTAATATGTTTGGTCGAACTATAATCAACTAAATTAGTCTTCCACTCCCACATATTTGATCAATATTTAGCTAATTGTAAATTGAAGATAGCAAAATCTACAGCCCTCTTTACTTTCCAGTACATGTTGGCGGCAGTTGGGAATCTTGCTCATTACTCGGTCTTTACTTGGCAACCAATGAAGAACATGTGCAGCCTAACTTTTAAGAGAGAGAGAGAGAGAGAGAGAGGATACGGACCGGTAATCATAGGAACAGGGGTCGAGCGGAGAAGGGCAGCGAGCTAGAGAGAAGAGGTTAGCGAGATCAATCTTGCAAATGGCGGAGGAGCAAGGCACAGTCTTGAAAGACGACGAACGATCGGCACGGAAGATGCGGCGGCGCTGGCTGCATCCGCGGCCGCGGCACCTGTACCTACAGTTGCTCCAAGTCAAGTCACTCCCCGTATCAGCAATGAGGACGAGCTTCTGCGGCGGCGATCCAACTCTGAACTTCACCAAGTACTGCCCCACGCCGTAGTCGGCGCCGGAGTGCATTGGAAGCTCGCCGGAGGCCTTATTAGCTCCGCCGCTGCTCCCATTGTTGCAGGCCGGCTCGTAGCCATTCTCCTCCTGGACTTTCCGCCTTGCTATCCCCCGCAGCCGAATCGTTTCACTGTGAAGTAGCGCCCTCAGCCTCTCCAGTGGTGCTCCGCCGCGCCATTTCAGATGCAGATCGTGGCGGTGAATCAACTGAAACTTGACCCCCTCTGAACCAACTGAAATAACAAAATAGAAAATAAACAAGAAAAAGAAGAATGATTGCCGCGTGCACGTAACCATATTATCTCACATCACAGCCTTAATGAATGCAGAAATTATATAATTAGAAAATGCGAGGATTGAAGCAAAGCAAAGATGAGGAGATGAAGCAATGAAGTGAAGAGTGGAAGCAAGAAATTAAGTGGAGGGGAAACTACAGAGATATATATATACGTCGAGGGGGGGGTAGGCAATCATAGCGGGTTTAGATCGATTGCAAATTAATTACGGTGCAATATTTAAATGATTAGATTGGTGTGTAAAATTTATTATCTTCAGTTCATATCTTTGTTGGTTTTTCTCTGTCATACATGCATTTTCTCACTTTTTATTTAAAGCCTTTATTTATTGTGGGCTGTCTTCGAGCATGGTTGATTTATCACACACTACGTCCTTGTCTTTGCAGCCCTTCTAATCTCTCTCTCTCTCTCTCTTTCTTTTTCCATCGTATCAATTATTCTCTCTTTCTTGGGATCTAATGTTCAACCCTTTGTTCTCACGCCGAATATAACTGCAACCTCAGCTAATAGCTTAAGAGATACTCCCTCCGTCCTATAATTCTTATTTCACTTTCCTTTTCTGGATTGTCCTAGAATTCTTATTCCATTTCCTAAAATAAAAAATTATTACAAACACTTTATTTGAGGACCCTACATCTCTACTTACAACCAACAACTCTACTAAAATATGCACTCAAAAGATATGGAACAAGAATTGTAGGACAGGAGGGAGTATTTTTTCTACGTATATTTCTCGGCTACAAAAATTATAATACACGTGCTATGATCTAATTAACACGTATGGCGTTCTCTAATATCATCAATCTTATTTTATTTTGAAGATTTGTTATTTAGTTTTTTGTCAAACGAATGTGAATATGATAAAATTATACTATATGTGTAATCTTTGATGGATGAATACTAAAAGCAGATTCGACTTTATAGTATGATGGCATTAATTTTTTGGAGAGAAGTGCTGGTATAATTGAATATATCATATTAAATCCAAACTAATTAAGAACTTTATGGATTTATATTATCTACGAATTAAATTTACAAATTATGAATGTTTGACGTGATTAGATAACGTTGAAAAGTATAATACAATGTTAATAAACAAATAGGCCAACCTAAATATATTATTATCTCATAAATCTAATTCGTTTGGAAACGAGTGTTTAAATCCTGCACGCAATTGAATGCCATAGTATAGTAGATGCTCTAACAATAAGCTAGCGGATCCACAAAACTATTACACATGTTAATTTCCTCGTATACTTGGTCATACATGCACATAAAATATCATTTTCTAAATCCCTCCAACATTTCTAGTACATTCTGTCATACATTATTAACCAAATATAATTACTATATATTACTTGCAAACTAATTACAAAGGAGGGCAAAGGCGGATTACTAGTGGAATTGACCCAATTTTCTTTTTAGTTTTCCCTCTTGAAATTATAGATTTGCATTATCAAAGTTGCATGTTTGTCTTCATCCATTCTAATCCCTCAAGAGGATTGAAGATCTTTCGTCCTATTTCTCGAGTCTTGCTACATGGCTAGTGTATCAGTTGTAGTCAGCACGCATCCAAGATTAAGAGAGAGAATCGGAGAGAGAGGGAAATTTGCAAATTTTGGTTTAGATTTGGGTGAAATATTTTCTTGCAAAATACAATAGATAGTTAATGCATACATAGTAATCTGAAAAAAAAATTGTTATTTGAGACATTATTAGTGAACCTTCTATTCCTTAACAAATTCAGCAACATATAAATGGTGCTTGATTTATCGGTGTTAAATAACATTTCAGATCGACGAGGTACACCCTGACGGTTGAATATCTCTGGGAAAATTCGTGTAACATTTCGTACTTTATAGAACTAACCATCTGGCTGACTGCAAAGAGGCTGATATATGCTCAAATTTAAAATTAATCCCCAAAACACAATCAATTAATTAATGAGAATAGTAGCAATCTACGCGTGGCGGTAGGTTTGATTTTGCATAGATTTATATACTTGTATATGGTCTATTGGCCTAATATCTCATACGTAATGATAGAGGCTGAAGATTAAATTCAATGATAAGATAGTAAGAGTGATTTCAGAGAGGGAACAAGTGGGATTAAATTAAAATGTAAGAAAATTAAATTTTAAAGGTCAAAGACATCTGGTTAAAAAATGTAGCTGGCACATGGCCAAATCTCACTCATCAACTACCTGTCTTCCTTTTTCACATTTTTTTTATTAATCAAATTCTTGTATTTTTTTTTCACTAAACAAATCATTGTTTTGATACTAGTGTAGATCTTAATATGAGGTTCTTATCAAATTTTTTGCGACGACATCATGCAGCTGGAATTCAAAATTAAATGCTCGAAAAAGTTATCAAGTTTTGTATTCAAAACTAGCTCACCTAGCTTCTCTCTTGAGCATAATTAAATGTGTTGGTATAATTGATAGTGTCACATCTTTACTAGAATAGAATTTTTATTGTTTCTAGTTTTTGTTATAAACTAGAGAGAATGTAGAGAATAAATAGAGAGAGCGGGAATGAGATATATATTATTATGAGGGTAGAGACCTCTATTTATAGAGTACAAGATGAACTCATGGGCTTTTAGGGTTTACATGGTCATCACAATATATGGTAAGTATATATATAAAATATATTTACAAAACTCCACCTTGATTGACCATCCCTAAAAGAAACTGCTGCTTCGTTAAAACCTTGCCAGAAAAACCCATTGGGATAAAAACTGTCGAAGGAAAAAGAGTACAGCTGCTCCAGCTCAATATAGTCATTCTTGATCCTTGAGTCGGCGCATATCGATCTTGTGTACCAATTTCTTGAATGTTGACATTGGTAATGCCTTTATAAAAGAATCAACTAGATTGTCACTTAAGCAAATTTGTTGGATGTTGATGCCGCCACTCTTTTGGAGATCATGTGTTGTATTGACTCTTTTATGAATCAATCTCAATGACTCATTTACTCGTGTGTTGCATTGGATGCCTCGTTAAAAACCTTAACTAAGAAAACTCTTTGGGAAAAAACTTAGAAAGGAAAAAAAAGTATAACCGTTTGACCTTCAGGGTCATTTGACCTTTAGGAGTTGGTCTAATCTTCAGAATTATCTACAATGCGTTACTCCCCCTCAAGATAACAGTCTTTAATGTTATCTTCAAGGTCTACACTAATATGTGCAACACAAGTTTAATTATCATCATAGATAATAGTATGAAATATGTCAATATATCATTGCTCTCATAAATATATAGAACAATATCATGTTTGTCTCGAAGATAACAAAGGATGGTCAATACTATTTCAAATTCTCTAATTGCACATAAGTAAGGAACTTCTGGTCCTAAAACATCTTTATTATCTTCTATAGGTCTAAATGAGTCTCCATCCACTTCAAGTGATTGAAGCAACCATTAGGTAGCTATATGGATACAATACAATAAATCTCTTTAAAGACCTTTCAGGTAGGTCGACTAGCATAACTCTATAAGGGAGATGCTCGATCTACAGGTCGAGACAATTATTAGTTCAACCAAAGTTTTTTATTCTAACTCCGTCTTTAGGCATGAGTTGATTTCCTCAAGTACTTTTGTACATAATGATTTACATATCATCTTCAGGAGGAATTTGGAGTGATGTGTTATAAATTTCTATTCCGCATACTTCTTATCTTTAGCACCAATAAATTTCTCACGCTTTCTGGCGTCAATGAGAATCAATTGATTTATTTTGTGTATGAGGAACTTCAGTTCCTTCATGGTGCATATACAACATGCATATGAGATTTTACTCACTCCTTTAGCACTAAATAATTTGATGAACTTCTAGTACATAGTGCGTGAATCTAAATAATTAATCCAACGAGATATTTGCGGCATTCTATCATTCATATTTCATATCTCCCCCTAATGTCGACAATGATGTAAGTTGGATTATCAATGAATAAAATAACTCATAATGATTTGCTCTATGTAAGTCATTTGGACGGAGTATACATATAAGTATTATGCTCTTCAGGAGTTTCAATCAAACTCAAGTCATCATTTATATAACCTTATGTCAAGGAATACTCGTCGTTCTTATTATATCATATACGGTTGTACTATTTCAGCCCTTACAATGACTTTTGCAGTCTAATTAAAAACATTTTTTTGACTTACATGCTTTGAGAAAGTTAAATCCTTTAGGGAACTTCATATATATGTCACTATCTAGTGAATCATATTGATAGATATTTACTACACCCATAAGGCGCATATCAAGCCTTTTGTAACATAAGTAGATTAATCAAATTCTAAAATACAATGGTGTTTACTATAGGAGAGTACATAAGTAATTCCCGGTCTTTGAGAGAAATATTGTGTTAGGAGTATTGCCCTATATCTCGTAATTTATTACTCCCTCCGTCCCGGATGAAACGTCCTCTATTCTATTTCGGGGTGTCCCGGATGAAATGTCCCCTATTCCTTTTTTGGAAATAATTAGTCATCTAATTACTTATGTGAGACCCAAAACATTTACTCTAACCTACCCACTACCACACACCTACCCACTCCTCTTACTCTAAAGTACAAGTGGGCCACCATTCTTTACTTCTAAATTACACCGCATAAATTACCGCGCCGAAAAGAAAGAGGATGTTTCATCCGGGACGGAGGGAGTACTTCTCTTTGTAACAAAAACACATTTGTATACGTCGGGTATATATACTTTCTGGATTTTGGAACTACAGGTCCAAATATTCCGGCTTTCTTGGGAATAGTAATTCACCTTGTATGACTTCGTTCCTCTTTGGCCAATTATTTCAATCTTGACAATCTCTTATAGATCGTCTTTGAGGATCCTATTTTTCGTTTCAAAAGTCATATTAAAAGGCGAAAATACCGCCGTGCATCCACGACGATATTTGATCTCTCTAATATTTTGAGATCTCAATATTTTCAGACACTTGTAGTTCTTCAGGAAATTCATTTGATTGATTAATCATTATCGTCATTGTTTACTTTATATCTTGCACCCCTTTCTTAGGCACAAAATTGTTTTAAGAACCAATTGGTCGACCATATTTTTGACGAAATTTAAATGCATTTGCTGTCATTTATGCTTGTCCTTCAAGGACATGAATTCTTGTTGGGGGTATTTGCAGCAAATATATGACATTGCCACTTATATACACAAATTAAAAGCATCAAGAATTTGGTTTGCAATCTTTTGCAAGTGGGTCTTTTGACTTCTTGTTCACATTGATTACTTCTGGAATCCAAATGTGACTAGTTTGTTCTTGTGCTTTTTATTTGATGTAGATTTCACATTGATTACTTCAGGAATCCAAATGACATATGTTCCACCTAATGTTGGGAACGTTATTTTATCATAATAACAATCTTCTTGTGAGACTCGTTTTTATACGTACAAAACTATTAATTATACACATGAGCAACTAAGTGTTGAATCTCAATTCCAAATTAATATAATCTTAATTCCTCTTCAGGAGGAAGTTGGAGGTTAATAAACTCACTCGTTTTATCAAGACAAATCGTCTTTATGGAATTGAGTTCTTTGTTATTTGAACTTATAGTTCTAGCAAGTGTTATATTTCTTCTAGAAATCAAGCAAATTATGTAAATTCTTTTATTAAGAGATTCTTTAGGATCTCTATGTTGCGCCTATATAAATTTTCAGTTGTGTTGTGCATTATAGTTGTTTGCAGATGTCCAAACTTATCATGTCAAAGCATAGAGCTCTTTTGAACTTCCGGTTCATGACATGTTTTGTCTCACTTGTTTTCATAAATGTGTAATACATTTAACATGGTAGTGTAAATTTTTTTCTTTTGTTAGCTTCTGGCTAAATACAAAAGAATCACTACCTTCTTATATTATTTCAATATGGTATCCATTGCAGCGGTTATCCTTAAAACTTAGTAAGTTCCTTCTAGATTTACTAGAGTAAAAGACATGATGAATAGTTAATTTAGTATCATTTGATAGAATGATGCATGCTCTTCTGGAGCCTTCAATAATTTCAATGCACTAGATTTTAAAATCTCGCAGTTTAGGATGCATCTACTCGTATCGAACTTTAGGGAGGACAAGTAATTAATATCTTTACACAATCCTGCTGGGATGCTTCGTTTCATTTTATTATTATTATCTCCCTCATGCCTCTTATTGGCATATGAACATCGATATCAAGAGTGCATTAATGTCAACAAGACATAAATAATGTTTTTATTTCAGGAATAACATATATCATTAAAGAACAAGTTGCTCTTTAAGAGCATTTAATATTCTTCTAAAATATAATTGATGATACTTCAGGAGCAAAAGTTAAATAATATATAAAAATACTATATCTGAGGCATTTCCACAAACATGTGATATTAATGTTATTATCACAATATGGTCATTCTTCAGGAATGTAATTGTGCTACTTACAGAACAACAGTTTAGTTTCACGATAAGTGAAATCAATGAAATTGCAAATTTTGAGATCTATCGGATCTCACATCTATTCTTGAAAAGAAATTAAGCTATAATAGGATGTTGGAAATGCAGTTGTCAAACATAGATGAACTCTTGCTACCACTCCATGTAATTAGGTAATACTTTAAATATACATTGTTCTTTAGAAACATGTAATATTCTTCAAGAATATTAATTGTGTTACTTCGAGAGCAGCAATTAGAATTATGGACATATAACATTTGTCAAAATCAAGAGTTTGAATTGTTCTTCAAGAACATGTAGTATTCTTCAGGAATACAGACTGTGTTACTTCAGGAGCAACAATTTTAGTCTATATTAAACTTCTTCAAGTGAAAGACTAATATTTTTGAGAAACCCAATTGCTCTTTAGGAAGATATAGTGTTCTTTGGGGATATCAATTGTGTTACTTCAGGAGCAACAACAATAACAAATCAAAAAACAAGATTCGCCCATCAATAAGACATTATATGAATTGCCCATCACGTAATATTCTTCAGGAATATTAATAGTTTTGCTCCGGGACAACAATTTAAGTAGTATATAAATATAACATACTTTCTTTTATAGATTATGAGATCAACGAGATCTCGTATCATTTCTTAAAAACAAATCAAGTCAGTAGACATACTCGTCAAGAGCATTAATAATAGAAATAATAGTAATCCAATAATCAAAATTCTAATTCTAATTCACATCGTAATCGCTAATAGACCGATCAAATTTTTAGAAGTAAGGATTATCAATTCCACGTCATAGATATATTAAAAAAAAAAACACCATCACACACAAACATGAGTGAGATATTCTATTCTGACATTTAAACAAAATATGGATCGACGAGGAGGCAATAAGAACTCATGCAAGAACCTTTTGTCAAATTTATTTTGGCATCCTTGGTAATCAAAACGAATCAATATTAAATTGGAGTCCCAACACAGTGAATCACACAACTCTCCTATAAATTTTATTTGCGAATTGGTCCTTAAATCAACTATTAGCCATGAGCAAAAGATTCAATTTAAATGTAAGAAGAGCATTTCGATTTTACGATATACTCAATTTTTTATGTACTTAATAAAAGTCTTGTAACCTAATTTAGTGTATTGTAGATATTTATGCAAGTACATAATAACTTAATTAATGACTTATGTAAAAAGAATTTACTATTTTATAAAAACTTATGGGATAAGTATCTAAATTTAATAAATTAATTATGTTTGGATACATACAATAATAATATATTATATAGACAAAAAAATAAAATTAAAAAATGTAGTTGCTCAAATTTGATATGTGAGCCTCCTTAAAAGTTACTTATAAGTTGTCATAAGCTAATAATATTAACGTATGAAAATAAGTTAAAGGTAACTTATTATTTAGAATAAGTTAATTCGATAAGTTTTCTCAAACACGCGTAAAATGATTTATTATTTATAATAAGTTAAAATATATTGTTTATAAACTCTTCCAAATGGGGGCTAATATATGCCTACGCAAACTTAATTCAATGAAACATAAATAAATATAGGAGCCTAACTATCGAGGTGGTCGCGAGCCATGAAGGTAGTCTAATTAGTTCCTAAATACTTTTATAAGAAACAATATAGTTTTATTTTTTTAATGACGAGGGTAACTCATGTCAACCACTCTAGGCTAATCATAGGTGATAGGCTCCACGTAACGGTCTTGGTGGGTTAGGAACCTATAACCTTTCGGTCATAGGTTAAGCACCTCCACTATTATGTTATCCCAACGGGACATAAGAAACAATATAGTTTGTATGATATATATAGGATACTCTTTTTAATTATAGCTGAGATTTTATCCGTCAACCTTTTTTTTTATTAAGAAAGTTCAATGTGTGTCGATTCGACGGAGAAGAGCCCAATGCAACCCCTAGTAGATCATGTTAGATTTTTTTTATGGAAATTAGATTATTAAATTAATGATTTAAAGGATGCATTAGTTCATGAGATTTATGGGAGATAATTGAAAGGATGCGTTGATTCCTAGATGAATGGACACGTTACATATGGAATGGACACATTGTTTCATAAATTAAATGATGAATGAATGTGTTGATTCATGAAGGGATATGTTGGTTCATGCCAAGAGATACTTGGAAGTTGAACAAATGCAACCATTCACAATTCATCTTATTGTGAAGAGTTGTGTCCATTATGAAGAGTTGTGTCCATTACGAAAAGTTGCGTCCTTTGTGAAGAGTTGTGTCTTTTATGAATGAGTGCTTCAAATCTATAAATAGGACAATTGAAGTAAAGGAAATGAATCCAAAAAAAATCCAAAAAATGATTCTTCATTCTCTCATTTATCCCTATTGTTTCACTCCATACATATATATTAATTAGTATCTCCTTAGTCCCGAGATATCAAGTAGTTCGCCGGAATTACGAGAAGTAGTGCAACTACTCGTAATTGAGAAACCGTTGTATCTTGGAGACGAGTGCTATAGACCGCTTGCACCAAGTAGCGGAGCATTATCGTCTTGCGGAGAGAGAGTCTAACTCTCGCCTCGGTTTGCATTTCGTTATTTTCACTATTTTTCATATGTTGTTTGTTATGTTGTTATAGTATTTATACTAACATTTGGTTTTATTGTCGCTACATTTCTTCACACCTAATTTTTACTAACAGATCCGCCCATACAGTACTCGGTATGTGGTTTATTTAAGCTCTCGGATCCTATGCTTCTGTGTTTTCTTCCCTATATTATTAGTTATCGAAAGTCATAATATGTACGAATTCGGTGGTGAAGTAGGTGATGAATAATTGTTTTGACTCCTCATTTTGCGGCATGTTACGAGTGAGATTCCATTTGAAGAATGCCATTATTTTGCCTTTTCTATAATTTTGTTTTGCATTGCCTTATTCTGCAATCTGACTCTTCATACATTCATCGCTTTCCTCCTACAAATTAATGTGTTACTTTATACGTCCAAATAATTGTCGCAAATGTCCTAAATTATTGAAAGTCATGTTTGAAAGGACATTGATGGTCCAGTTGATTATTCAATAATTTTGCATTAAAGTAAATATCTGAATCATCATTTGTGTTGTCACATTGTTATCCATCAGCTTATTGGTCTAAATGGAGAGTGGATCAAGATGAAAATCCTCACAGATGCGGTCCACGTCGACCATGGGATCCATGGTCCGTAGTTCCAACAACTCAAGAATTGGGCCGATAATGAGGATTTGTCCGGGCCACTTCAAACACCTAATAATAATATATTTATTTTTTTTACCTTATGCGTTGATTAAGGATGAACTCTTTATATAGTGTACATGGATATGTAGATATATTTTTTAGCGGGAGATATAGAAAATATATAATTTTAGCCATTTCTGAAAAGTTTACATTTTTTTTTATTAAGTTGACCGTCGGGATATACGGACGGATCAGCCCAGACGCATTTTCCCTTTGGCCCATTTTATGGGGTTGCCCACATTAAAAAATTTAACTTCCATATTCTAATGAGTGGAATGTCAACTCTATACATTTCAAAGTTGTTAAATGCAAAAATATACATGGATTTCCAAAAATGCATAAATGTACAAAAAAGTAGACTTCACACTCAGTGTGTGTGCAGGTTTGTGTCGAGTGTTTATTTCGAGAAGACATGTTTATATAAATAAAAAAAAAATTAAGACTGCAAATCTGAACCGTTCATTTGTGCTGAAGACAAAAAAAATAATAATAACACTACATTTGCGCTGAAGATAATTCGAACCCGCGACCTCGATATTATTCCGAAAGAAACATACCACTGTGCCATTTCAAATTCTCAAACAAATTATAACCTTTTTATTTGTAGAAGATAACTGTAGAATAAACAAAACAAAATGAAATATAAGTCGCCAATAGGAATCGAACCAGAGACGTATCTTGTTTATCCAGAGTATTAAACCATTGTACCAGTATCCATTCTCGAAAATATTAACGTTATTAAACTTTGAAAACCCTATGCATGTGAAACTGTATCTGTTGTCTCTCTCTGTCGGTGATGAAGAGATCGTTATCTCTTTCTCACTCTCTCTCTCGCGCTGGAGTCCTCTCTCTCTCTCTCTCTCTCTCTCTCGCTGAAGCCCTCTGGCTCTCTCGCTGTCTCTCTATAAATCAGTCCATTTCTCGCTGTCTCTCTCTCTCTCTCTCTCTCTCTCTCTCTCTCTCTCTCTCTCTCTCTACGCATATGGTCGTCCCTTTATGTTTCTATACTTTCACTTTTTGTAGGTTAGAGAATATATTCTCTAAGGGTCAGAAATCAGAATCTTACTATTAGTATGCTTTAGGGTTTACTTTCACTTTCACGTGATGTTGCTTCGTTTAGTGTCATGGTAGGAGATTTGTAGATACATAGATATTTTTGATCCATTCCAATCTCAAGAGCACGGTATATTTAATTAGTTTTTATACGAAATTGTCATATTTGTGATCCATTCGAAATATGAAGAATCCGAAATATTCTAAAAATACTTGAATCCATTCATATATAATATTTGAAAACTTTGAAGATCTTGATCAATGTTTTCAAAAATTAATTTTAAATAATGCAAAATAGTAGGGTTGATAACAGAATTGAAATTAGGGTTGATAACAGAAATGAGAATATTAGGGTTCCTAATTATTATTACGTAAAACCTTGATAAATATTATCATATATATATATATATATATATATATATATATATATATATAAGTAATTATTCTTACTTAAAACATTATCCAATATCAAAAAATATTCAAGATCATCCTATGTATTATCCAATTTCGAAAAAAAATCAAGGTTATCCTATATATTATACAATTTCGAAACTAAATAGGATTCAATATTATCCTATATATTATGGGTAAGGTTAAATACAATATTATCCTATATAGTCTATATAATACTCCCTCCGTCCCATTATTTATGTCCCATTGGGACTGAGCACGGTAATTAAGATAGTTGAGGTAAAGGTGTAAAGTTGTGATGTAAAAGTATAAAGGGGTGGGGTCCACTTGATTAGATTGATTGTGGTCCACTCATTTATTTCCTTATTTGGTATGGGACATAAATAATGGGACAACAAAAAAAGGCAAGTGGGACATTAATAATGGGACGGAGGGAGTATTATTTATTTTTTGAATCCGCACCAATTATTTACCTGCACCGTAAATAGTGTATAATTTGGAAGCTATCTTAAAAGTAGTCAAAGCTTACTGAAACGAATATATGGGAAATTGACATTTGACTGAGGCCGACGAAAATAAATACAGAGTTCTTCACATCTCTTCTCGCCTTATTCACACCTCCTGTATTCTTGTTGACACTCATTTCCGATCTTGTTCATCCCACTTCACATCTCTTCTCCCTCTTTCACTAAAAGGCTTCAATGGAATTCGATCCTAACAATGGACAGGTTAGTTTTACTTTAGGTTTATATATTTTGGTTTATGAAGATATATCTTGTGTGCAATTGATATATTTTGAAGATTTCGTTTAAAAATATTTTGAAGATATACGAAATAGGAATTTTAGAACTGATTTATATTCTCCACTCGAGTTTTGGGAATTTCTTAAATTGTCCATCGAGTTTAGGAAATTTAGGGAATTTGTTCAATTTAATTTAGGGAATTTTTTCAATTTAATTTAGGGAACAACCGGACCGAATTTAATTTAGGGAATTGTTTCAATTTAATTTAGGAAAATTATCCACCGAGTTTAGGGAATTTCGTCAATTTCTTCAATTTAATTTAGGGAATTTAGGGAATGTTGGGCGATGATTCAATCCTCAGCATGATCATACTTGTGGGAAATGATTCTATCTTCTATACTGAATCACGCTCAGTAGCCTCGTGCTCTGACTGTTGAGAAGATTTGAAGATCCCAAAACCCTATCTGATTGGTGAACCATTCCTTTGTATTCGTATTTGTCTCTGAGGTTTCAGACTCAGTAGACACTCTGCTCTGGTCAAGGCGCTCGCAGCTCATCGGCCTCGGCACCGGTGTAGAAGACTCGGTGAATACCGGACTCAGCAGAGCAAGATATCGAGAGAGTCGGTTGAACCGAACTCGGCAGAGTAGTTCACCTGGACTCGTAGCCGATTTTCGGCAAACCCTTCTCACTGTCTATCCACTGAATACAAAATCAGACTCAGCATCGGGCCGACGTCTTCCGAACCGTCCGAATCTTTTGATAAGCTATCAGTGTTGTCAAGTACGAGGAAGAGAGAAGTCAACTTCAGTTGCCTCGAAGTTTGTTCTGTCTCAACCACCACATCCACCTCGACAAATGACAAGCATACACGTGTCGTCTCACCTACTAAAGCTACAGTCAACATATTTCCGTAAAAGGAGGGAAAGGACACTGTATCTACTACACAAAAGAGCCGTTTGCTACCACAAAAGAGGGAAAAAGAAGAAGATCGTCTCCAACGGATCTATTCTTCTCTCCTCTCTATAAATAGAGGGATCATTCAAGATTTGAAGCTCACACACTATCCAAGAACACATAGAAGCAAGAAACACACAGAGCATTCAAACGAGCGAAATTAACGACTAAGTCTTCCGCAAGAATCAACCGAGTTATCTCCGGCGAAAGACTACATCCAGCTCAAAAGGAACCAAGCTGAACCGACATAAGCTTCTAGTATCCAAGTGACTGACACGAACCTATAGCTAAACCCTCAGCTGTTCATCACTCTAGATAGCTACATTCTCGTTCCTTATCCCTCTAACCCTAAGCTCACTTGTTATACCCATAGCTTAGACGAAGGAGTTCACATTTGAACCCAATCATTATTGTATAAGGACTCCTTCATTGTTGGAGAAGTTTGTCAAACACTTAAAGTTTGATAGAAGTGTAAACTGGGACTTGCTCAGTATAATCCCCAAGCCACGGCTTTGTCCAGTGTACAAGCTGACTGAGACTAACTCAGTATAATAAATAGCCTCCTGATCTATCGGGACAGTGGACGTAGGATTGTTGATATCCGAACCACTTTAAAAATATCTGTGTCGTTTACTTCTTGTTTCATTGATTTTACCGTGCATACCGAACATCATATTTAAAATCGATTTAACCGTCTCGGCATTCCGAACTTCTTATCTACCGAACCGAGACTTGCATAAAACGTTTTCCTCATTAAAACCGATTTGGGCCTACACAATTTCGCACACCGAACTCTCACCGATCGATACCGAATCTCGACCTAGTCGGTTAGCGAGATCTCGGGCGAGTCGAGTACTCTTTTAGCCTTTAACACGATTCGGAAACGGTTGTCCGGGTCGCCGAACTATTTCAAGACGGCACCTTCCCCGAATAGACTGTTCGTGTTCGAAAGTTGAGAAATTTGGATTCGGGTGTATTCACCCCCCCCCTACACCCGAACTCACTCACGGGACCAACAATTGGTATCGGAGCAGGAGTTCTTTGACTCTTGTTATCTTTGAGACCGGTCTATTCGAACGGATCCGAGGGAAAGCGTTTTTTCACCGCATATCACTCTACATTCATATCATTATTCTTCATGGTTGATATGTCGGGTATAAGGATGGTACCTATGTTCTCGGTGGAGAACTACGGAGTATGGCGAGTCGGGATGGAAGCTCATCCGACATCCCTCCATGACAAGATGATCGAAGTGCTTGAAGATGGACCTATCGTTCCTATGATTGATAGTGTCGTGACTCGGGACCAAGCTCAAGGAGGAGGAATGGTGGACCGGGAAGAAGATTCCCAAAGACGAAGTCTCTTCACTCCTCGAAGAGAAGAAGCTTCACAATCTAGATCGAGTCGCCGAGAATGTTATACTAACCACCCTTAGTGATTCTTATCTTGGCAGGGGTTCGGGAATGCAAGACTCGCTAAAGAACTCGGGATGCTCTTGCGCTTACCGAGTCGAGGGACTCGGAAGATTAAAGCCAACAAATTAGCGCCGGAACTCCAAAAGCCGGAAAGCTTGTCTCTCATGCCCGGGGACAAAATCGAAGATCTAAACGTCGATTTACCAATCGATGAATTCTATCAATGGGCTGGGAAAGACATTCGAAGAATCGAGAGATGAATCGAAGATTCGAGGGCACCGCCGGACGGACACCGGACATCTTTTGCCACTTTATTGCGACATTCGATTTAGATCTTGTGTCTCCCGACCATATCTTTTCGTAATTACAGTGCAGGAGTATGAGTTCGGCAGACCTCAAAGAAAGCCGAGAGCCGAAGCCGATACGAAGATTGACCATGCTTTCAAAGCTACGGTAAGTACAAGCATCTCCCGCTACGAGCAAGACGACGAGTAAGACCGAGCCTTCACTCACCGACCTACAAGAAGGAAGTCTAGCTCGAAGTACGCGCTCGCGATGAAGTATCGAAGGAGAAAGAAAGGCGTAGAAAACTCGACCAAAGCATACCGAGATACAAAAGGTAAGTCGAATATACACCTAAACGCGCTCCTGATACTCAATCTTCTGAATGCAGAAAGAAAGATGACTCAGCACCCTCAAGGGATAGTGCAACCAAAGAAGAAAAAGTCATCACTTGCTACAACTGCGAGAAGCCGGGACATTATCAGTATGATTGTCCTGAGCTCAGTAGTGCTGAACGCTCAGCACGCAAGGCAAGGAGAGAGAAATTCGCCCAGAAGAGACAATCCTACATAGCTGGCGAAATCTCAGACGACTCAGAAGAGATAGACTCCTTTATGGATTCATCTGACGATGAAGCAGCTTTCATGGCCTTAGAGCATGAAGCAGATGAATCAATTGAAATGTGCATGATGGCAGGCGAAGAGGATGAGGTAAATTCTCATGAACCAGTTAACTCCTCTTCACACTGCACACACGACACTATTTCAGGTGCAGATGGGAATTTGGACATCTCGACCGCATATGAAGATCTACTAGATGAACAAATTCAGATGAGTCTGCAGCTCAGTAAGACTCTTCAGGAGTTGGATACCCTGAAAGTGGAGAATCGGAGACTTTCTCGGGAGAGTCGGGTTGTTACCGAGGCCGAAGGACTTGTGTTGAGACTCGGTGGAGGAGATAAACTCTCCGATGGCCAAGTCTCAGCATCAAGAAGATCGGATTTCGGTCTTGACCAATGACTTGACTCGTAAAGATACCGAACCGAGTATCGAAGCAAGAACTGTCGAGGACTTCGGATCGAGCACGACGCATTGAAGAAAAGTGATGATGTCTCGGAGGAACCGATGACCGAGAGGTATATGGGCGCGAGAGAAGAAATTGGAGGCTATGCTAGCAAGCAATACGCCAAAGCACTGCAAGGAAGGACTTGGATTCGGTCCCAGGAGCTTCCTCATCCGCCCCAAGACACTCGAAGTACGGCTTGCCGATAGATTTGTTCGAGGGGAGACTATCAACGCAGATATACTGAACCCCATAGCAAAGAACAAACAAGAAGATGAAAGCACCTCATCCCACACATCAACATTCCGACAAGAAGATCAATGTCAAGAAACCCCGGTTCGATCAAGGGGGAACCAGCAAATCAAACTTGGCAGATCAGTATGGACCTCCGAAGCTGACGCATCCTGCTCAGTATGGATCATATTATTATGAACCCATAGTCCAAAGAGGCTCCAAAGGTCAGAAGAAGAAAAAGTCCGCACAGAAGGCAAAGGTCAGCAGTCCACCAACTCAGAAGATCGGGACTCCCGAACCTCGAAGCCTCGAAGTCGGCGTGACCCGGTCCAAAGTAGTCAGATATGTTGACTCCAGTGGAAAGAAAATGTCCGAAACCACCGGGGTTGTTAGACAGATTTGGGTTACTAAAACTAACATCTAAGGACCCAAAATCAAAAATAAAGGGTACCGAATATAATTACATTTTGCGGGTGCGTAAAGACCCATGGTATGTGGACGACGGATGCTCAAGACACATGACATACCAAAGGAGCTCATCGAAGAATTATATCACCGAAGAAGGACCCTGCACTGAGTTCGGAGACAATGCAAAAGGCTATACCGGAGGATATGGAACACTCAAGCATTGGGACCGCCAACGTTCCAAGAGTATCATATGTTGAAGGACTTCAAAGCATAATCTTCTCTCGTTAGTCGGGTTTTGTGATAACTCAAATAGAGTGATATTTGACGCCGGTTTTCGTGATGTTATTGATAAATCCACGGGGAAAACAAAGTGTTATCGGGTTCGCGCAGAAAGAACATATATGTGGTCGATCGGAACTCGATGAACTCGAAGGTTGCTTATTGGCGAAGAATGACAACCGCACGGGGTGGCTATGGCACGTAAGACTCGAGCCATCTCAACTTTAAGACGCTCAACAAGCTTGCAAGAAACACTCTAGCAAGGGGACCGCCGAATGAAGTATTCAAAGCAAAGACACTCAGTGTGAAGCATGTCCGAAGGGAAAGCAAACAAGGAATCAAAATCCTCCGGTTCCATCGCCTTCCACGGATGGAATTCTTCACTGCTACATATGGATTTGTTCGGTCCGGTCTCCCCGGTGACGATCGGAGGCGAGAAAATATGCATTAGTGGTCATAGATGACTACTCGCGCTACACATGGGTCATATTCATTGCCAACAAGTCTGACGTCAAAACAGAGTTACCAACGCTTCTGAAAAAGTTTAGTGTCGAGAAGAACACCAAGATCAGAAAAATACGTTCGGCACGCAGGAACCGAGTTCCTTAATTCCATGGTAAAGGAGTTACGCAAGCGAAGGAATAGAGCATGAGACTTCACCGCACGCACACCTCAGCCAGAATGGAGTTGCCGAACGAAAGAACGAGAACTCTAAAAGAGGCAAAGAAGGACTCTACTCGCAGACTCGGGACTCCCAACCAAATTCCGGGCGGAAGCTACCGATACCGCATGTTATACTCGAGAATAGATCTCTATCGACAAAGCAAAGATAAGCAGACACCATATGAACTATGGAACGGCAGGAAGCCTTCTCTATCTTATTTCCATATTTTTGGTTGTTCATGCTTTATCCACAATAATGGGAAAGATCGATGAAGACTTTTGATAGCAAGTCGGATCGGGGAGTATTCTTAGGATACTCTCGGGTCAGCAAAGCTTTCGAGTATTCAACTATAGGACTCTTTGCGTGGAGGAAAGCCCTCATGTTGTTTTTAACGAGTTTGCTACGAAGACGGGAGCAATAACTCAAATTCGAATTCGAGGACATCAGGAAGCGCCTACGGGATCTAAGCTTAAAAGACAAATCCGAAAAGATCCGGCTATGTTGGGATGATGATTCGGACGAAGAAACCGAAGACAAATCTATCGAATCTCAACCAGTGAGCAAGTAGGCGAGCAGATTGATTCTCTCGAACGGAATCAATCCCCGTGTAACTCAGGTCGATGAAGAAACCGTTGAGGTAACCGAGACCAACACTACCGAGAGCAACATCTCGGGGGGGAACGTCTAGTAATGTTCCCGAGCTGAATGCCCACGAACCCGGTGACTCGTAGACCATACTCTTGCTACTCGAATTACTTCAATCTCGGAATAGTACAACCGAAATGCCTAACTCACCTACTATCCGTGTTGAACAAGTTTCGGATGAAGAGTTGAAACATCGTAGATCGTGGCTCGATGCTCACACCGCTCGATTTAATCATTGGAGATCCTTCAAGCAAATGTCAAGACAAGATCCGGATTCTCGTCAAGGAGAAAGCGCATTATTTTCCCGCTTCTTGTCTACCTAAGAGCCTCGGACCATTGAGGATGCACCGAAAGATGCTTGGACCGGATCATTGCTATGCGAGAGGAGCTGAATCGGTTCACGAGAAACGAAGTATGGGAGCTTGTAGACAGACCCGGCATCAACATGTTATTGGAACTAAATGGGTCTTCAAAAACAAGCGAGATGAAAACAACGTTATAGTAAGGAACAAAGCAAGACTCGTGGCTAAAGGCTACTGGTCAAGCCGAAGGGATAGATTTCGATGAGACGTTCGCTCCGGTTGCAAGATTGGAGGCAATCAGACTATTCCTGGCCTACGCAACACATCAACGATTCAGAGTTTATCAAATGGATGTGAAGTCTGCGTTCCTGAATGGCGTGTTGAAAGAAGAAGTCTATGTGGAACAACCGCCCGGCTTTCAGCAGGGACATCAAGTATATAGACTCAGAAAGGCTCTATACGGGTTAAAACAAGCACCCATGGCTTGGTACGATACCCTGTCTGAGTTTCTTCTTCAGAAAGGTTTTCAGAAAGGCACAGTAGACCGCACTTTATTCAGCATTCGATTGGAAGAAGACTTATTACTTGTGCAGATCTACGTGGATGACATTATATTCGGATCAAAGAATGTCATCATGTGTCAGCAATTTGAAAAGATGATGAAGGATAAGTTCGAGATGTTGATGATGGGAGAAATGAACTACTTCCTTGGTTTTCAAGTCAAGCAATCTGAAAAGGGAACGTTCATCAACCAAGGCAAATACACTCGAGACCTCATCAAAAGATTCGGCTGCACATCCGGCAAATCAATCAAGATCCCGATGAACACGAATATGAAGATAGATCTTGATAAAGAGGGAGTATCAGTAGAGCAAACTGAATACCGTGCTATAATTGGTTCTTTATTATATCTAACGACTACTCGTCCCGACATAACTTATGCTCGTAGGTGTTCCGTGCTCGATTTCGGGCGAATCCCAAGCGAGTCATATGGACTCAGCAAAGAAGATTCTCCGCTATCTACGAGGAACACCCGACATGGGTTTGTGGTATCCAATGATGATAATATTGAACTAAGCTGGTTATTCGATGCCGACTATGCGGGATGTAGAATAGACCGAAAATCAACTTCGGGGAACATGTCGGTTCCTTGGCAAAGCAAGTCGATCTCATGGTTTTCAAAGAAACAGCACTCGGTGGCCACGTCGACTACCGAAGCCGAATACATGGTCTGCCGGAAGTTGTTGCGCCCGCATCCTTTGGGCCGAGGCAAAGGCTGAGAGACTATGACGTCATTCGGAATGAAGTGCCGATTTTCTCGCGACGATTACCGGTGCTATTGCAATCACTCGTAACCCCGTACTTCACACGAGATGCAAGCACGTGGACATCGGACATCACTTCATTCGTGACCATGTCGAGAAAAAGGATATCAGGATGGAGAAGATCCATACTGACAAGCAACGGGCTGATATACTGACCAAGCCTCTAGCTGAATCCAGATTCAGAGAACTTTCAGTAGAGCTAGGTCTGTTGGACCCTACTGACCCCAGTCAGTAAGAGGTTTCAGGAGAGAGATATTTCAATAAGGGGGAATGTTCACTCTCGATGCGATACATTCAGGACGTAGAGACGTAAAACCATCTACACGAGGTATCAGCTGACTACTATGTTCGGTGACAGGTTTGCATATCTCTACTCAGTAGTAATTTAATACAACAGTACTTTGCATTTATGACAAAGATTCAGCATGACATTAATATCTTTTGGTTTGTCTTTATTATTAACGACTCACATTTAATGCACGACATTCCATACATAAGCTTGCTGAACTCTGCACGCATTTAATGCATGTCTTTTCACAGTTACTACTTAGGCTATTTTACAACTGGCTTTGACTTAGGTGGCTTTTGTGATCATTGCCTATTTTTTACTTCTAATCTTAACCGTCCATATCATAAAGCAAGTTTAAGTTCAGCCTTCGATCGAAAACCGTTCATCTTCATAGTTGATATATATATTCGATCATATCTTTGAAACCGCCATTAGCATACTTCATAACTTTCAAATTTCGAAAAATCCGAGATCTGCATTCGCAATCCTTACTTGCAACTTCACTCTCAATCTTATCTCGAATTTTATCTATTGGTATGCTTATATCTGTTAATGTATTTGTTATATTTTTCAGTATCACATTGTACAGCACTGTTCTATCCAAGAAACGGTACTGATTCATTTCTTGTAACAGGTACTATGGCTGGTATATCTGTCAGTTCTCCCGACAAGATAGAGGAAATCGTCAGCAAGGGCCGTATCTGGTGCGAACCAGTGATGGAGTTCGACGCGTGCGAGCTCGAGTACATGGACGAGATCTTCACATATCTGAGGAAATCCGGCCTTGAGGAGTTTCTATCGAGGAAGCCGACCTTCTTCCTTCCTCGACAAGTGGCGGAACTTTATCTGAACTCCGACTCAGTTGGAGGAGACATTCGGCGAGGTTTCGCTGTTAACGCCATTGACGACGCATCGAGGATACTGAAGCAGATGTCTGTTAAACAAGCGCTGAAGAAGAGCTTCAACCTCCCGTCTGAAGGTGTCAGCACCTCGGGGTACAATGACGACGATGTCGACACATACCTCTCTGTTTTCTGTGGCAAGCCCACAACATTCAGAGCAACATTTCCGAAGAATGCCATGCTACCGCAGTTCAGAGCACTGGCGTACATCGTCACTCAGCTATTGACGAGCCAGGCTGGCTCTTTCGATCAGGTCTCCCGACCCAAGATCCACATGATGATGGCGATCTATGACTGCGTGAAAGTCAATTGGACCGACTTCTTTATTCGCGAATTTATGGCTCAGGCAGCCAAGTTCGACAAAGCTACGCGAACACTGACCGCAAAGGGAAAGCTTCTCTACGGACTTAAACTGTCAGTCATGATCGAGGATCTCTGCGAGGCTGAGCAGATCACTTATGACGGCAAAGAATACTTTAATGTGAAGAAAATTCGCTTTCACAACAAGTCCGCGGCCCCGCAATGATTGGTTCGGGACCGGCCGCAGTAAGCTTCGGCCATCTAAGCCTCGAAGGGCGACTCCTAAGAAAAGGACACCTCCGGCTAAATCACCTAAGGCACCAGCCAAGAGGCCGAGGAAGGCCATACCGGATACACCTGCCGAACCGAGAGACACCTCGGAAGTGGCTACCGAACCGACTCCTATTCAGCCACTACAGTTGGTAGATGAGTCTTCCTCATCTGAGAAGACCAAGTCAGTGGAGAAAGCTGTCTCCACTGAGGAATAACTTCAAGAGGAACAGGGAGAGGCTACTGAAGCCCAAAGTGAAGAAGTCCAACGTCTGGATAGCCCTCTCTCTGTGCCTCCGCTCAGCAGTCGTCCACCTGCTGACTCTGAGACTGACTTCGTTGATATCGAGTCAGATTCTGCGTCTGCAGAAGAGACTCTCGGGATGGAAGCAGCAGTTATCGTCTCTAGAGCTTCCCGAGAGATCATCCAGTTCATTCCAGAGCTTGCTGACCACTCAGATTTGCTCGTCCTAGCCAACTCAGCAAGGCTCTATATGATCCTACGCTTTCAGGAGTGGCCTCAGCTTCAACGCCTTGTTCTACACTACTCCTGTTAGCAGCTCCACTTGGAAGAACTGAGATTGCGTGAGGAGATAGGCTATTCAGAGCCTGAGAATCTCAATACAATGGAGAATCTAAGGGCAGCCATGCTTGCAATTATTACTGATCGACGCCAAGCAGCTGGCTCGCCGCCCTCAGATGGGTCTGACCACGACGGTCAGGACCCACCCAGTGATTCAGGCCCTGGAAAGCCTGATGAGGGACATCCACAGGACAAGGATACCCATACTGAAGCATCACCACCACTCAGTATCCTTGGGCCTGAGAAGCCTTCGGCTGGTGTCTCGTCCTCAGCAGAGCCTGCTCAGCTCCTGCTCAAGTCGACATACGAGGCAGCGCTTAGCCCATCTGCCAAGAAATCCCGTTCAGTTGCCAAAGCTCTAACTGCACAAGGAATTCAAAATCGGGAATTGGCGAAGGCAGTCCACAAGGTGTGGAAGAAGTCTCGCATTGGCCACCAACTCGAGCTTCGAGGGCCGAAATCCAAAGATCTCTACATCGCCGCCCCGATGTCTCCGCTCTCATAATCGAAGCATTGGCCCAAGCAAGCAACGCAGTTTCGGACTCGGCTAAGGACAATTCGAGAGGGACGAGCCAAGCTCCTTGAACAATTTCGTAACGCCTTGTCCGCTCATACTGAGTCAGTCACCGAGCAAGCCCAGGCCACGGAGAACAAACTAGACCTCATTCAACTGGTCGTGGAGGACAAGATCGGTGAGAAACTAGCTGAACTAAAGTCAGAAGCCGTTCTCTCTCATGTAGCATACAAGGACGCACTCATATCTGAGAGGAACGAGCTGTATCTAGCATTGGGGAAAGTTCATAACAGACTGGACGACTTGTCCACTGTTTATCAGAAGCTAGAAAAGAAGGTACTCATCCCAACCCCGGCTGTACTTGATGATGCCAAAAAGGGGGAAGGAAAGAAGAAGGGTACTGAGAAAGAAAGTGAAGAAAAGAAAAAGAGTACTGAGAAGCTGACTCCCACTAAACCTTCTAGACTACTGAAGGGGATAGCTACTGAAGGAAAGAAGGGGACTGAGAAGAAGAAATCTATTGCTGACATTAGCAAAACTCAGTCTCAGAAAACTCAGACTCCGGGTAAGGCCCAGGGTGTTTCGACTGCGAGCACAGCTGAAACCGGCCCAAGTGGCTCAGGACCCCAGCAGACTACTCAGGCAACCCAGACTCCCAAAGACATTATTAAGGAGGTTGCTGAGTACGCTGAACAGGCGGTGGAGGACTCAGAAGAAGAAGAGGCTCCTCTTCCACCACCAGTTCAAGAAGGCAAGGGCAAACAAAAGCTTAAAATTCTAACCCCTCCAGCAAAGCGATTAAGGTACATATCTGCTGAGGAGGAAGCCCAAATAGCTGCGGATGAGAGACTGGCCAGAGAAATTGCAGAGGCCGAAGCGCCTAACAAGCCAAAGTCTAAGCCTCGCCAAAGGAAAGACTAAAGCCCCATCCGAGAGGAGGAAAGAGAACCGCTAGGATCGCCTCCGAGAAAGCTCATCATAACGAGATGAAGAGGACGAGAGAAAAGGAAAAGGAGTAGCAGCAGAAGAGTACTGAAAGGCAGGGTACGTCCAAATCTAGATCTAGTACCCCTGCTGAATCAGAAGAAGCCCCTCAGCAAGCCACTGATACACAAGGAGAAGAAATCGAAGCCATATTTGATCTCGATGAACGAGATATCTATACGAGGCGAGGAGGCAAGATGATTCAGCCGCAGAGACGAGAATTTGGAAGGCGGACCTTGAAGCTATGATGAAAAGGATCGAAGAGGAGGCCAGCCGAGAGTGCCTTCTAAAGCCGATATTCCATACAGATACGAGAAATTCGGGAAGCCACTGACCTGAAATTTCAAAGATGGCCAAGAACAGATGAATGGATACCGGCTCGACTCAATCAAAGATGGGAAAATGCGAAAATTGAGTTCATCAAGAGGAACTATTTCGGAGGTTCCGGTCCAACGAGACAAGGATTGAAGCTTACATGGAATGGATGTTCGCTATCGAACTCCGAACTCTACCCATACCTCGACAAAGCCATATCTCGAAGGTATAGAAGTCGTTGTTCGGGACCCGTAATCATACCTCCACCGAGAAGACAGGATGACTCAAGTACACTTTGGTATGATTGAAGTGAAGTGAAGCATGCAGCGGCGAAGAAAGAACTTGTCGAAGATGAGCTCGCCGATTTTGCGAGAATTTCTGAAGCTAAGGAAGATCACATATAGGATGTATGGAGTGCCGCTCCCTGAAGATCAGACTCAAGAGTTCATGGACAGAATCAAGAAGTTCAGTGGCCCTCCTCCTTAGATCTTTAGCTTATTCTCTTAGCATAGCAAGATTGTATCTGTACTGAATCTCTCTTATATTTTATACAATCTTCTTTTGACTCTGACAACTACTTGTTGTCTAAATAGCCGTGTTTTCTTTATGCTTTAACACTCAGAATCACTGAAGTGATTAGTGACACACACACACTTTGTTTATTTACTTATCAGTTTTTGCTCAGTTAGATCTCTGATAGACTAGACTTTCAGTTACTATTTCTCTTTGGGGGAAATTGTTGCATGGGGGGAATTATTGTAAAGGGGGAAATTGTTCTGCTCTGTCTCCCTCAGTAGTCTAGCACTTACCAGACAACTCCACTGATCCTACTTGTAATATTTGTAAGGAGCTCTGTTTCTGAGTAAGTTAGTGTTTAGCATAGTTGATAGGACATAGATGATAGGTTTTGGCATCATCAAATAGGGGGAAATTGTTGGGTGATGATTCAATCCTCAGCATGATCATACTTGTGGGAAATGATTCTATCTTCTATACTGAATCACGCTCAGTAGCCTCGTGCTCTGACTGTTGAGAAGATTTGAAGATCCCAAAACCCTATCTGATTGGTGAACCATTCCTTTGTATTCGTATTTGTCTCTGAGGTTTCAGACTCAGTAGACACTCTGCTCTGGTCAAGGCGCTCAGTAGCTCATCAGCCTCAGCACCAGTGTAGAAGACTCAGTGAATACTGGACTCAGCGAGAGCAAGATATGCGAGAGAGTCGGTTGAACCGAACTCGCAGAGTAGTTCATTGGACTCGGAGCTGATTTTCGGTAGACCCTTCTCATTGTCTATCCACCGAATACAAAATCGGACTCAAGCATCGGGCCGACGTCTTACGAACTGTCTGAATCTTTTGATAAGCTATCAGTGTTGTCAAGTACGAGGAAGAGAGAAGTCAACTTCAGTTGCCTCGAAGTTTGTTCTGTCTCAACCACCACATCCACCTCGACAAATGACAAGCATACACGTGTCGTCTCACCTACTAAAGCTACAGTCAACATATTTCCGTAAAAGGAGGGAAAGGACACTGTATCTACTACACAAAAGAGCAGTTTGCTACCACAAAAGAGGGAAAAAGAAGAAGATCGTCTCCAACGGATCTATTCTTCTCTCCTCTCTATAAATAGAGGGATCATTCAAGATTTGAAGCTCACACACTATCCAAGAACACATAGAAGCAAGAAACACACAGAGCATTCAAACGAGCGAAATTAACGACTAAGTCTTTCGCAAGAATCAACCGAGTTATCTCCGGCGAAAGACTACATCCAGCTCAAAAGGAACCAAGCTGAACCGACATAAGCTTCTAGTATCCAAGTGACTGACACGAACCTATAGCTAAACCCTCAGCTGTTCGTCGCTCTAGATAGCTACATTCTCGTTCCTTATCCCTCTAACCCTAAGCTCACTTGTTATACCCATAGCTTAGACGAAGGAGTTCACATTTGAACCCAATCCTTATTGTATAAGGACTCCTTCATTGTTGGAGAAGTTTGTCAAACACTTAAAGTTTGATAGAAGTGTAACCGGGACTTGCTCCAGTATAATCCCCAAGCCACGGCTTTGTCCAGTGTACAAGCTGACTGAGACTAACTCAAGTATAATAAATAGCCTCCCGATCTATCGGGACAGTGGACGTAGGATTGTTGATATCCGAACCACTTTAAAAATATACGTGTCGTTTACTTACTTGTTTCATTGATTTTACTCGTGCATACCGAACATCATATTTAAAATCGATTTAACCGTCTCGATATTCGAACTTCTTATCTACCGAACCGAGACTTGCATAAAACGTTTTCCTCATTAAAACTGATTTGGGCCTACACAATTTCGCACACTGATCTCTCACTGATCGATACTGAATTCTGACCTAGTCAGTTAGCAGATCTCAGCTGAGTCAGTACTCTTTTAGCCTTTAACACGATTCAGAACAGTTGTCTGGTCTGCTGAACTATTTCAGTACGACACCTTCCTGAATAGGACTGTTCGTGTTCGAAAGTTGAGAAATTTGGATTCAGGTGTATTCACCCCCCCCCCCTCTACACCTGAACTCACTCACGGGACCAACAGGGAATTTAGCAAATTTGTCCACCGAGTTTAGGGAATTTGTTCAATTTAGTAAATTTAGGGAATTTAGGGAATTTGTCCACCGAGTTTAGGGAATTTCGTACATTTCGTCAATTTTTTTAATTTCGTAAATTTAGTATGTTTCGTGAATTTCGTTAATTTAGTATGTTTCGTGAATTTCATAAATTTAGTATGTTTCGTGAATTTCATTAATTTAGTATGTTTCGTCAATTTCGTAGTATGTTTTGTCAATTTCTTAGGGAATTTCGTAAATTTGTTCAATTTAGGGTTTAGGGAACAACCGGACCGAATTGTAAGTATGTTTCGTCAATTTAGGGTTTCAGCAATTAGGGTTTCAGCAATTTCAGCAATTTAATATAGGGATTTTCAATAGTTTAATTTAGGGTTTCAGCAATTTAGGATTTCAGCAATTTAGGATTTCAGCAATTAGGGTTTTAGCAATTTCAGCAATTTAGTTTTGGGATTTTCGATAGTTTAATTTAGGGTTTTACCAATTTAGTGTTTCAACAATTTAGGATTTTGAGCAATTAGGGTTTTAGCAATTTCAGCAATTTAATTTAGGGATTTTCGATAGTTTAATTTAGGGTTTCAGCAATTTAGGGTTTCACCAATATAGGATTTTAGCAATTTAGGGTTTCACCAATTTAGTTGACTAGTTTTCGTTTAGTTGGCATGTACCTTATTAGTTGGCTAGTTTTGTAGATATATAGATACATATGAGATTACCTATTATATCATAATAACATAAAAAAGTTAACACACGGTATAACTATGATTATATTGTAGTTATTCCGTTTACGTATAGAACGGAGTAATTTGATTTATTTTAGTAGTGCTAAGATAATTGTAAAAATACGAATTCATAGTATGTATCAAAAATTTCTTTAACGGTCAATTGTGTGATTTCATTATTTTTTTCGTGTTCATATCGTCTGTATTGGTGTTTATTTAAAAAAACTAGTTTTTTCATATTGAATTTGTAATACTAGTTCGTGGTTCATAAAAAATCACAATATATAACTTGGAATCTGTCCGATCAAAAAAATTATAGTGTAGCGATAGTAAATATTACATTTTTTTGGGTTATACTATATTCTGAATTTTATCTTTCTTCACATAATACTTCGTATATTAATGTAATGGTTTATGATGAAGTGTGAACATGTATTTATGTAGTGCTAACGTTGTTTAAAAGCTTAATTTGTCTTACTGAGATGCGGCCCAGAGGTCGACGGAGTGCCTCCAATTTTCCTCCAAATTGGAATGAAGCCGAGTTTAGGAAGAAATGTGCGAAAGAAGTGGAGAAAAGTGTCCTCCCAAAACTGAAGAGTTATTTGAAGGGAGTGTTGAATAGCATGGGGTTGAAGACAGAGTCAACCTCACACCGAGCCTCTCCTGAAGGTTCGAGACACTCGACGTCACACCGAGCAGAGGCCGAGGGTTCAAGACACTCGACGTCGCACCGAACCCAGCCCGAGGCTTCCCGCCACTCCTCCTCGCACCGAGTTGAGCCCCAGGCTTCCCGCTACTCCTCCTCGCACCGAGTTGAGCCCCAGGCTTCCCGCCAGTCCTCCTCGCACCGAGTTGAGCCATCGGCTTCCCGCCACTCCTCCTCGCATCGAGTTGAGCCCCAGGTATCCCGCCACTCCTCCTCGCATCGAGTTGAGCCCCAGCCCGAGCCGTCCCGCTACTCCTCCTCGCACCGAGTTGAGCCCCAGACCCAGCCAGAGCTCGAGGGTACCAGACACTCAACTGCACACTGGGATCAATCAAATGCTCAGTGGGATGACGATGTGGTAAGTTGTGAACTTAATACTCTGTCTAAATAACATATTACTCCATAAATTATTGAGGAATAACATTTTTTTATAAATCAATTGTAGGATTAGAATAGTCCACCAAGGCCATTCGATGAGCCCCATATTCTTGTAATGGAGCCAGACTTAAGCCATATCTTAAGAGTCTCGCCCCAATGAGTTCAATATCCAGAGGGCTTTGTATATCCGCTAGCCACCCAGTTTGAGAGGGCACCTGACAAGGGTAAGGCACCCGCCAAGCGGGGAAGGGGACGGGCGAAGAAACAAACCGTGGTGGATCTCACGGATGACTTGGATGAGTATATTGAAAAAACCTTCCAACGGTATAATGAGTGGCGTGAGGGGGATGTGTTGGCGTACGTTAGGGTTCCGAAGTCTCTCTTCGTGTTGCACCAGAGTTTCTTCACCCAGGTCGAAAATGTCAGGGTTATGATGGACCCGAAGGTACATTTATGTTTCTATACTGTACAAATTTAGATGATTTCTAACATTGTTTAACTATGATTTTATGTCGATGATTGACCTTTGGTTAACTTCAATGAGACGGCTTCTCGGGAAGAGGGAAGCCTTGCTCCCGGACGTGAATCCAGTATCAACAATTTTGGTTGATACTGATTTCTTTGTAAGTATATTATTTTATTAGATAATATAAGCTATGGATCTAAGTTAGCTCTCCAGTAAAATTTCTTAACACTACACATGATTTTGACCGCACTCATACAAGAGTGGCTAGATAACTGCCGCAACCCAGATACTGGAAGCTTCGATCCATATGCGGATTTTACTTGGTGGACTCCCCCAGAGGGGCTGATTGACACAGCCACAAGATGGCGATGGGCTAGCTATGTAAGTTTCTAGAAACTCCAAAACACTTTGAAAGTGCGTTGTCTTACAAATTTTATTGTATTGTATAGGTCATAGCAGTGTGCCTCGTTCCTGCGGACCACTGGGTAACAATCCGTATCTGCCTCGACGATTGGAAGGTTGAGTTATATGACTCACTTTGGCATAAAGGTAACGCGGATTACGACCCTACAAGAATTGGAATGCTTGTACCGTTGACCAAATTCTTGTACAAGCTTCTTGAGCATGCAGGCGTATGGGAGCACAAGTATGGACAACGTCAGTGTCCTTTTAGCCACGACTGTCCGGTTATTCTAGGCCCCGGCCCCCACTTCACTCAGTTTGACCACATCAATTGCGGCGTTTATGCATCCATGTACGTGGAGAAGCTGCTATTCGGATATCCGACACCGACGATGATGACTCGGCACACCACATTAGTCGAGTAACGAAAGAGGATGGCGGCTTTGATGTGGGAGAACTGTATCCCATAATTATTTGAGAATTTCGAACATTTGGGTTTCGCATGAATGTTTAATATTTCGGACATTTGATCATTTCGAACATTTGCTTGTTTCGCATGTATTTCGAACATTTCGAGCATTTAGCTTGACGTAATTTGATTGCATGTTTATTAGCTTGAAAAATTTGAATGCATGTTTATTAGCTTGGCGTAAAATAAATTTGACGTAATATTACGAAAATAAATTTGACGTAAAATAAATCTGACGTAAAATAAATTTGACGTAAAATAAATCTGTTTATATTACAAAATGCAAAATATTAGCTTGACGTAAAATAAATTTGAATGCAAAATAAATTTAAATTTGCTTGACGTAATATAAATTTTTTTATTAGCTTGACGTAAAATAAATTTTGTAATATAAATTTCGCATGATATATACGAAATTAGATTTTTGCATTATATTACGAAATGCATGCATGTTTAGGACGTATTTCGCATGATATATACGAAATTTGATTTTTGTGTATGAATTTCATGCATGCATGTTTAGGACGTATTTCGCATGATATATACGAAAATATATTTTTGCGTATGAATTTCAAGCATGCATGTTTAGGACGTATTTCATGCATGCATGTTTAGGACGTATTTCACATGATATATACGAAAATAGATTTCTGCGTATGAATTTCATGCATGCATGTTTAGGACGTATTTCATGCATGCATGTTTAGGACAAATTTCGGTACGTATGAATTTCATGCTGGGATTCTTGCATGCATGCATTTTATATTAGGTAAAGAGAGAGAGAGAGAGAGAAAAGTGTTGCAGGCTAGGGTGTAGAGTTCTTTATAGGTTTAAAATAATATATATGTACATTTTTGCATTTATGGAAAACCATGTACATTTTTGCATTTAAGAGTGTTTGGTTTCTATATTTTTGCACATCCCCCTATTCTAATTCAGGTATGGAAAACCTCAATCATTGTTTAGCTACGGGAAAATTTCATCCTTGTTTAGCTACGAGAAATTAATGAAATACACATTATTGATCAAATCTCAATTCTTGTTGATCTCCCTAAATCTTCAATCAAAATCAAGTTCAATCTAATCTTGATGCAGTGACACGACGACGGCGGACATTACCATAGCTCTAGCAACGCCTTCTTGATTGGAATTATCAATGTGTAAGGAATTATCAATGCTGCTACCGAAAAACTGCTAGAACATTTGAACCATCTTCTCAAAATTCTTCAGGGCAGTGGCAGGTTTTGAAATCGTGCTCACGGTTGGTTGGTGGAGGTTAGGGATGGGATTGGAATTCATTTAGCTGTTGTGAATTTTGAATTCAATTTTGTTTTGAATGTGATAAATGTGCTTCTTTATTTTTATTATGTTTGTGTCAAAATGAATGATGCGTGTCAGGTGTTCGATGAAATGTGTCTGATGAAAGACTTAAATATTGGAATACTTTAATGGGGGATATATTTGATTAGTACAAGTGATAGTCTTATTCAAGAAAACTAATACAATTGTCCACATAAACTGATACTTTTGTTTAGAAAAACGGATACTTTTGTTCAGTACAATCAATACTTTGGTTTAGAAAAACTAATATTAATGTGTACATAAACTGATACTTTTGTCTAATACAAGTGATTCGTTTGTTTAGAAAAACTCATACTTTTGTTCAACACAATTGATACTTTTGTTTAAACGTATTGATACATTTTTAAAGATAAAACGATACTTATATTAAAGGTTAAGAACAAGTGATGCATGTATTCGTATTGATTGAACTAATATGGACAAGAAATGATACATATGCTAGTATGAATTGACATTTTTCATCATGACAATTGATACTCTTTTTCATGCTAAGTGATACTTTGCTCTATAAATTGATACTATTATCTACATAAAGTGATACAATTGTTCAGTAAAAGTGATACTTTTGGTAATTAAAATTATACTTGTATATACAAAAGGTGATGCTTTTGTTATGTAGAAATTGATGGTCCTAAAACGATAAATAGGTGAATGGTGGGGGGGGAAATACACCTATGAAAACCTTTTCAAAAAGATACGTTTAGAAAAGCGTGTGTGTGGAATTGTGTGCACCTCATTTTTCTCATTGAAAAACTCTTGGATGTGTGTAGAAGAGTTTGTTAAAACCGTTAAGACAGTTACTGACACATATAGCAGGAAAGTAAAGGCAGGAAAGTAAACACACGATTTATAGTTATTCGGAGATAACTGACACATCCACTCTTCCTGTTAGAATCAGGGATTTCCCTTATAACAAAACTTGGCCTAGTTATGTTACACTTCTTCTTCGTAGACGTCTACTTTCGACTTCTACTTTGAGCAAGAAAACTCTACAAACACTTCAACGCTACAAGGTTGGGTTTGGGTTTGGTTCTCTAACTAGAGAGGTCTGGCCTTACTAAGCTCGGATGTGGGTGTTAGCTTAGAATATTTGGAACATAGGGCTTCAAGATAGAGACACAACTTGAAACAAGGGTATGTAGATTTGAGAGCTTTGAGTTCTTGAAGGCTTTGAGATATGCAATAGTTCTGTAACCTTGTTTGATCGACGGTTCTTCATATTTATAGTCACCATTCTGAATAAATCCGTTAGAGAGAGATCTACTAGAGTAGGTGAGCTAGGGTTGAGGCAACAAATTGATTTTGAATTAAAGTCACAACTTCCGTCTGCCTTCAACTGCAATAGTCCAAAAGGTATTGTTCAAACTGTTCCTCGAGCAGTGCACATGTCCAAATGTCGTGATTCGATAGGCTGATCGAGATACAGTGGTTGACTCCAAATCAAACTTTGATGTGAGTACCTCGTACTACTTTGAATATGTCAGGAGTATTTGACTCAATCTTAGGAGAAGTCAGTATCTTCGTCATTCGTGGACTGTCAGTATCTCCTAGTGAAAGGGGGTCAGTGATCGATAAGATCATCGCAATGTCAGTGACTCTTTGTTCTTCAAGTTGCTCTGTATCAAGATCCTTCTACGAGAATACAAAGAAAAGATATTACGGCTAACTCAAGATCCTAATTACAAGCTACTGACTTGGTCATCAACAGTCAGGGTTTTGGGATCTAAATCAAAACCTTATTATTAATCATATCCCAACAGAAGTGATTCTTCTTTTCCGTGATTTTACTGTACCCCTGGAACGGAAGTACAAACCTTATGAAATTAAAAAATAAAAAATAAATTTTAAGTGATGTATATTAAAAATATAATAAAAAAAGAACTTCAGTACTGGGATTCAAACCCAAGTCTCTTGGGTGACCGCCCTGTAGCTTAACCAAATGCACTACCGAAACACTACGGTCATGTTATACACTACTCTATATTAATTCTAAGCATTCGGTTTCACCTGCAACCGTATGCACCAAAGTTTTTGTGTTTTTTATTTAAGTTGAGTCCACTATGTCCGACCAAGGTGTAAGAGAATTTCTCATAAGAATAAGAATTCTATCTCATATTGAATAAGAATTTAGGCTTAAATACATTTATACATCCTAGGAAATTGGTTCGTATTTGGTTTCAATAAATAATATAGTATGTATTTGTCAATAATCTTTGAAGAATTACATAATGATATATTATGTAGGGGTGTAAGTGGTTCCGCTCCGAACCGCGAAACCGATCAAACCGAACCAAACCAAACCGAAAAATGTGGTTCGGTTCGGCTTCGCGGTTTGGTTCGGTTTATTTTTTTAGGAACCGTTTACATTCGGTTCGGTTCGCGGTTTCAAGAATATTTGAACGGTTCGAACCGAACCGAACCAATATCTAATTTTATAAATTTTTTTATTTAATATTTGTCTTTATTATATGAGAATGTTATTGAATTTAGATATTAGATTTAAGTTAATATCAATTCTAATCTATACAAAGGAAGAGAAATGAGTAACAACTATATACTTATGAGTTTGGAATGAGTGACATCCTATAAACTATTATTCTTGCATTATTTAGAATTTAAAAAATAAATAAAAAATAAAAAAGTGAACCGGTAAACCAAACCGAACCAAACCATTTATAAGCGGTTCGGTTCGGTTCAGTTCCGATATATAAAAACATATCGAACCGAACCAAACCGAACCATTTATATGTGTTTGGTTCGGTTCCTAAAATGCATAAGAAACCGAACCGAACCAAACCGTTACACCCCTAATATTATGTATAAGTTTAGTATACAAAAAGTTAAGCATTTTCTCGAGGTCAAGTTTGTATACTTTTTAATCACAAATGTTAGTATTATAAAATCTAATGTTTTAACTCTTTTTATATATTTATACATGTATATACTCAAGATTATTACATAAATATAATAATAGGGAATGGTTGCATGTTGGTGTGAAGAAAATATTTAACTTACATTTTATCTTGCAACGTGTATTTACTTGTATGGGGTGGGATTATTTGTGGACTAGTGATACCCAAATTCTAATGAATTCCAATTTATGTGAATTCCAAGAAAATTTAATTTTATATGTAGGCTTTTTAGCTCTTAAGAAATTTAAGTTGAGTAAGTTTCACTTTCACCACTACCTATTACCTCCAAGATCAGAAGCCAGACCTCAAGAACATATCTCACTAGAAATTTGAGGATTTTTAGGATAATCCATTTATTTCGTTTTTCTCCTTCCTTAATTATTCATCTAATTATGGCGGACCTACCCATGGGCTGGGTATGTTGCACGGACACTCCGAAAAAATCCGCCGTACTGTGTCGGACACGCGTCCGATACATGTCGGACACGGGAAAAACGTGTCCACAAAATTATAAAAAAAAAAAAATTTGGACACTTCCCGGACACGGGAATTTAAGTGTCCGACTCTTCCCGGACACGGCCACAACAAAAAAAAAAAAAAAAAAATTAGACTCTTAATAGGTCAATAAACTGACAGTTTTGAGTTGAATGGTGATGTTGGGATTTTAGATATTGCAAATCTCACCCTTGATGAGCCGGAAGTGGAAAAGAATTTGTTGGATGAAGTACCCTACACCGATTCATAAATCTTGAAAGATTAGACTTTTTATTTAGATTATTATGACTTTTAAGACTAATGTTTATTGTTGTTATCTACTTATCTTAGTATTTCACATTTTTATGCTATGATTATAAATTATGAGTTATGACTTATGTGTTTTGAGTTGATCATGTGAACAATGAGTTTGATATTGAAAAGCTTGACTTAATCATATATATATATATATATATATATATATATATATATATATATATATATTAACAATTTAATATTATTTATATCAGCGCCCGTGTCGTGTCCTAAATTTTTCAAAAAATGCCGTATCCCGTGTCCCGTGTCCGTGTCGTACCGTGTCCCGTGTCCGTGTCCGTGCAACCTAGGCTCCAGCCCAAGGTGCCCATATTTTTTCTTAATTTAGTACAAATTTCATTTTTTTTTATTCGAATATCACTGTTAGCCCTAGATAAGTTCGAGAAAAATAGATCAGTCCAAAGCAATTTTTCGAGTTGGATCCGCCCCTGATTATGGGGGGTTTCATTTTATGTGTTACGTAATTAAGGGAGTAGTGTGAGTTATAGTAGAAATGGAGTTTTGCATAATTATTGAATAGGAATTTCTACTTAAACTAAGAGGAGTGTGTAATGTTACCCATTAAATAGGTCCAAATCCATATCTTGAGTTAAAATAAGAGAACACTTTTAATTAATTGAGGTTTGATTATCCCAAAGAATAGTATAGAGAGAGAGAAAATATTTATTTGAAGAACAAATGAACTCTCGTTGGCACTAAAAATAGTATCATTGTTTTAATATTATGATTATTTTTAAAGTTTATATTTTCCTTTTCGTCTGATGATGGAGATAGGCTTAATATGTTTTATAATGTTTCATTAATCTCATATTTCTAATAATTATTTTACTTTCTTTAAGTAATGAAAAAGGGACCTAAGTCAAGTTTGACTTGGTATGTATAAGAATTAGTGGCATAATATTTTATTAGTAACCACCATAGTACCCTGCATATTATTATATCTTAATCAGTTGCGATAACCATGAAATTAATTGTCTTTCTTTAAACAGGCATCTGATCATAATAAGGAGATTTTGACTATATATGTAAACCTAAATAAAACAAGTGATACTCTCTGTCTACATATGTACATTCCCTTTATAGTCTCAGATTTATTAGTCTTACTTCTATCAAATAGATCTTCATGATAATTATAATTAGTTCAACTAGGGTATTAACATTGGTGTAAGTCAACGCATATTGTGTTAGAAAATATTAAAATAATTTCGAAAGACGGGTATTGTGAATTAGAATTTTAAAGTTATTAGAACTACTGAGGAATAAAGGTTTGAATTACAACTAAGTGTATTGAAGGAGAGAAATAACACCCAATTTTGGTGGATAAGCTATTATAGCTACGAGCACAGCAACAAGGTTACTTTCTAAAAACTATTTTGAGTTATTAAACTCGATGAAATGCTTGTTTATCCACGAAAGATGATTTTGTGAGTTCTACATGTTTAATGCTCAGAATTTAATTGATCGAGATTCTTGACTGGCCTAACATGCTAGTTGAGGATTGTGTACACGTTTGTTAGTAGTACATTGGGTTGATCTCATTGTGTGCTAACCAGTTGGAGGGGACCACAGGCTTTAGGCTTTAAGTCCAACGGTTGGGGTCTCTGGGTCAAGACACGAGGTCAGATATTTATGGACTCACTAGGTTTTAATCCAAAGTCCGAGAGCGAGGGGAATAGAGTAAGAGTAACTGGAGAAAGTGACAGCGCGCACACAAGGAAATGTATATTTGTATGTTTGGAAGTGGCTTTCATTTTTTTAAGTCTTCCAAGTCATACAGCTTATGCATGGATAAAATTTTATGGAATATTTATAAATTGTTCACCCACTTAGTATAATAGTGCTCATCCCCAAATATTTTCAAATATTTTCAGGTTGAGTGGCTAGTGAAGACGGGCGGATCTGGGGCAAGGGTTTTTGTTTGTTTATAACCATAGCTTCCGTTTTAGCTCACTTTATTTTGATGAGTACACTGAACTTGGACTTATCTATAGTTAACGACGCTTTGGATGTACTTAGGGGTGTAACGGTTTGGTTCGGTTCGGTTTCTTATGCATTTTAGGAACCGAACCAAACACATATAAATGGTTCGGTTTGGTTCGGTTCGATATGTTTTTATATATCGGAACTGAACCGAACCGAACCGCTTATAAATGGTTTGGTTCAGTTCGGTTTACCGGTTCACCTTTTTATTTTTTATTTATTTTTTAAATTCTAAATAATGCAAGAATAATAGTTTATAGGATGTCACTCACTCCAAACTCATAAGTATAGAATTGTTACTCATTTCTCTTCCTTTGTATAGATTAGAATTGATATTAACTTAAATCTAATATCTAAATCCAATAACATTCTCATATAATAAAGACAAATATTAAATTAAAAAATTAAAAAATAAGATATTGGTTCGGTTCGGTTCGAACCGTTCAAAAATTCTTGAAACCGCGAACCGAACCGAATGTAAACGGTTCCTAAAAAAATAAACCGAACCAAACCGCGAAGCCGAACCGAACCACATTTTTCGGTTTGGTTTGGTTCGGTTTGATCGATTTCGCGGTTCGGAGCGGAACCACTTACACCCCTAGATGTACTCATACTCTTTTGTTACCAGTTTGCTATGACTTGATCTATGCTGAATCATATTTTGAACCTGTAAATACTAGTTTGTGAATTATCCTTGTTCTAGTATATTTAGATTTCTTTGTGAGGTGTTCTCTTAGTTAATCGCACTTTATGGTATTAATCTTGCCTTTCTTTTCCGCTTCTTTTCTCCAACCCCAATCGCACCCTGACTCTAATGCGTTCCCTCAGGAATTAAGGTGTGACAGTTATAATTAACTTATTAAAATTAATGTATATTTAAAGAGAAACTTTCTAGAATGCTAATTGCTATAATTTATTAAAAATTTATATTTGAGAAATAATAGATACTCTTCGCCCAACATCACGAATCGCCTAATCCCTAACATCAGAAATAGGCACCTCTCCTTTTGTTTCCAAACACCTCCTCGCCAACACCTATCTCTCGCCCACATCGAAATTGCATCTCTCTTAATCACCTAGAACCTTAATCGAGTGAAGTGGTAGAGTCGCATAAAGTAATCAATCAATTATGGATCCTTCTTATCATAAAACTGTATCAAACCACAAACACAATTCCTTTTTCCTACCTCGTATATATTGGGTTTTGATTCAATTATTAGGAATTAATGTAATTGGGAAAATTGATCAATATGCTAGATAAATTAAGAGTTTGGTAATACCAATTGGAATATGAAAATCAAGAATGTTATTGGAAACTTGTGAATGTGATTGGACTATAAACATTAGTCTCTCTTCGGTTTGACATGTAAGTATAGTGACTAAGTGTCGTTATTATTTTTTATTGTCTTTTTTAAATTAATTTATTCTTATTCTGGGTCATTATAATTTGTTCTCTTGTTGAGTCACAAGACTGGGTTACTGTTCACATTGACCTTTTCTCGTGGACAGTCGAACTGTATGACTCTTTGTTGTAGCAGTTGATAAATGATTTAACTGATAAGGACAAGTATATATGAAAAGAGATTGAGAGTTGTATTGTCTAACGAGACTCCTACCCCGAGCACTAGATGGTGCTGGGTACTGGACTCATGTGATGAGGTCACCCATTTTTTACGAGCTCCGACTCATAAAGAGACCAAAAGGAGGAGCAGTATTGGCAAACTGAGATTTATGTTGGACAATGTGGTACATTCGTCATGATGTATTTGGATATATTCTTAGGTGATTTCTCATCAATAGAACACAATCAAGCAAAGTTTAAGGCGTACAAGAAGTTCGTCAGTTTGAGGACTTTCATTATGTTCTACCCTGGGCATGTATTGTGATTGAATTTGATTATATATATGGCTTTATGTTAGTATATTCAAGGTATTTGTGTTCAACTTATGGATATGATTTTGTATGTTCAGATAGTGTAGAAGGTGTTTGTAATATTAAGGATAAAGATAATCATAGGGCGAGTGTTAATACTGAGCTAAAAGTAATAGCCTGGCGAAAGTATTACCTAATAATCCATTGCCTAATAGCCCATAATAATAGATAATCCATAATCATAATCACATGGCACTAATAGATAATTACCGTTCTTGTAACTGGCCGGCGTTAATAGTTATTCGCTAGGCGAAACCCAAAATCTTGAACCCCAAAACCCTCAAACCCTAAGGGATGTGTAAACCCTTAGACCAGTAAAATTTAATTTTTTTTTCTCTAAATGTATACAATATTTTTAATAAAAAAAAACAATAATCATATGTTAAACAAATGAGTGTAAGATACATTTGCAAGATGATGATTTAATTATATATGCTTTTATGATAATCGTCTATATATTAAGACATGTTTTCAACTATATATAGTCAAGTTACTAATTTACTTGAAGTTATTGAATGTTATAATAGAGAGAATTTCATCCTATTTTTATTTATTAATGTATTTATGATGGATTCATATTGAACATATTATGATTCAAGTTATATGTATTTTGTATAAAGATTAATTTATAAATATTTATAATAATAGATGGTAATTCATCGAATATTAACATCTTATTATGAGGAATCATTTGGCAAACTATTGTAGCCAAGCGATCATCTATTATCATCAAGCGATCTATTACAGCCAAGTGATCATCTATTACCGCCAAACAATCTACTACTGCCAATCAATAATCTATTACTATCAGTTAGAGCCAAAAGGTCATCATTACCGCCAAGCGATATAATAGGGGGGCAATATTAAGAAAACTGTCATACATAAAATAGATAGACAATATTAGAGAGGGCTATCCTAGAAAAACTATGTTTCCTTCATTATACATAAAACCTTATCATCGAAGATTCATGGGATACTTTTTGACTGTATGACCAGCCTGATGGTAATTGCTCCAACAATATCGAGATCAATGAGTGGAACACTCCAGTTCGTTTGGAACTGGACCAACATGTGTGCACATGTGTTCTGGCATTATTTGTAGGACTTAATTCACTAAAATGATGGTCACATGGAGCAGTCTGGTTCAAGATTTTACTAGCGCGGATTGGATCTTGAATGGACCCATGTTTAAACTCGGTCAGAAATGACTGAATCAACTGATGATTAAAATCTCCATCCTCCTCATCATTCCAAAAAACTGTCCCATCCACGACTTTTAGCTTGTCATTATCATCTAAGTTAGTTGAGCTCGGACCTAGTTCATTGCTAGGATTGTTGTTTCTCGTTTCGATTATTTTTTCCAATAGTATACGCAATTGTATCACTTCTAATCTCCAAAAGCATTCGAATCAAATCTTCATCACAATTTAAAGGGACCTTAATTCTTCTACCATCAGAAGTATTTGTATGATAAAACAAGTCATAGCATGTGAAGGATCGATCTTTAGGTTGCGGTGAATATCTTGTAGCAGTTGATGGATATTGAAATTCGTCGACGTGAAAAATAGTAATTTGTCACCATCTTTATACTTAGATCTATTCCAATAACCACCATGTCGAAGGATAGTGCGTTGCCATCTAATCAGTAATACGATAAATTCGATTAGTCTAGTAGATGATGATGATTAACTAAGAAGTGGAGATTTTATAACATAATAATTGTCATCATCAATTGACATCGCCAGAGAGGGGCAATTATGATGAGGCGGTAGCGATTATAAACTATATTCGTCATAGCCTAGCTAGGCGATGACGAGTATAAACTATAATTGTCATAATAGGCGGTGACGAGTATAAACGATAATCATTGTCGCCTAGCTAGGCTATGGCGAGTATAAACTATAATCGTTGTCGCTAGCTTGGCGATGGCGAGTATATAAAATTCTCGATCACCTAGTTATAAACAATACATATTCCATATAAATAACATATGTAAACAATGATATTAAAATAATATTAAGCAAAGACAATATAGATAAAGACATTAAAATTATTAGTCCTATCATAATTAATAATAATAATAATAATAATAATAATAATAATAATAATAATAATAATAATAATAGTAATAACTAGTAACAAGTATTTTTTTTCAAAGAAAAATGCATGAGATACGAAATTGTTAAATTCAATATGAAATACAGTACTGGAGTTATGCTTTCAGTATCCTTTAACTAACAAGATTTCTCTTATGGGTTGTTCCTGGAATATTTTTTTTACATAAATTTCTTGAATTTTTTACACAATTTTTTTCTTTTCGCGTATGAATTTCTTTTTTCATAAAACAAAAATCGTCATTCAAAACGAGAGAGCTTTACCAAAAGGTGATTGAGAGGCGGTTGTATATAAATTAACGGGAAAACAAATGATTATTGCTCTTTGTTAGAAAAAAATAACTTTTACAGGGGCAGTTGATCTTTGGGGCAACTCTTTTTATAGCCGATATGGATAAATAGATATGTATTTTAGCTGATGGTATAAAAAAGATAGAATTTTAGCCACTTTTAAAAAAAATTCATTTTTTTATTTAAATTGGGTCCATAATATCAGATCAATGCGTAAGAAAGTTTTGCCTAGCCATCGTCGAGCTCTAATCCCAAATCGTCATCGCCTAAACAATAAAATCAAATCTCCATCGTCGAGCCCTTATCGCCATCGCCAAGCAATAAAACGAAATCACCATCACCAACCCTATCTTTTATATTATTTAGAAAATATCTCAACTATAATATTATCTTTTCAAAAATTAGAATTAACATAAAGTTTTTTTAAAAAAATTATCGAGTCTTGATTTATTAGATTATTATTTCAAAAAAAATATTTATATGTCAAGTAATTTAAACAAAATTTATCATGAATACCTTTACAGATAAACTTTAAACTTAATGAATATCTTTAAAAATTATTATTAAAAGCAATGTTTAAAGAAGAACAAGAAACGTATAATTTTCTTATGGGATATATTTGAGAAAGGATTAATAGATACTCTACCACCAAAATCACAAATCGCCTAATCCCTAACATCATTGCCTCTCCTTTTGCCTAGTCCCTAATATCGTCGCCCAACACCTCTTCGCTAACACCTCATCTCTATCGCCCAACACCTAAATCACTCTCTGAATAGCCTAGACATTTTCTACTAAATGTAAGCTGTTCTGAATCGCGTGGCAGAGTGACTGACTCTACTGAGGCTCGCTTAGGCCGATCGGAGTCGACCCGCGATCGACGATAGAGTTCAGTAGTGCAAGAAATGTGTAGGCCCAAATTCAGTTGAGTTAGGAAAACGTTTTTATCAAAATAGTTTCAGTAGATTAGTGCAGTCGATTAAGTTTTCTGAAACTCAGTTGAATGATTTGAAAGATATATTTTCAGTATGCACAGTAAATCAATGCAACAGTAAAATAAAGAACATAGAACACAGCGATTTTTAAAGTGGTTCGGATCCAACAATCTTATGTCCACTGTCCCAAAAGATCAGGAGGCTAAGTATTATACTGAGATAGTCTCAGTCGGTTTGTACACTGGACAAACACTGGTCTTGAGATTTATACTGAGCAAGTCTCAGTTTACAAGGTATCAAACTAAGTGTTTGAAAAACTCTCCAACAGTGAAGGAGTCCTTTACAATAAGGATTAGTTCAGAAGTGAACTCCTTCGTCTAAGCTATAGATTTAAGCGGTTGAGCTTAGGTTAGAGGGATAGGGAACAAGAAGGTGGCTTCTAGAGCGACGAACGACTGAGTATAAGCTTTGGGTTCGTGTTCAGTCGCTTGGATACTAGAGGCTGTATGATTCTAATTCAGCTTCGTTCCCTATGAGCAGAAATGTAGTCTTTCGCCGGAGATTGTTTCTTCGAATTACTTGCGGAAGACTTAGGCTTTTTCGAGTTGCTCTTTGAATGATCTGAGTTCGTGTGTCTGCTTGTTCTCTCGTTGGTCTCGTGAGCTTCAATTTGATTTCATCCCTCTATTTATAGTGCAGATATTAGGATAGATCCGTTGGAGACGACGATCCTTTGTCTCTCTCTTTTGGGTAGCTAACGGCTCTTTCGAAGTATGGTAGCAGTGTCCTTTCCCTCCATTTCTGGAAAGTTGTTGACTTGCAGCTTTAATAGAGATATGACAGGTGGCTGCTTGTTATTGGTCGAGGTGCAGAAAAGTGGTTGAGACAGAACAGACTTCAAGGAGATCTGAAGCTGACTTCTCTCTTCCTCGTATTGACTCTGCTGATTTGACTTTTAGAGAATCTGACAGTCAGAAGACTGTCTGGCCGTTGCTGAGTCTAATCTCTTATTTAGTAGCATGCTCCTGTTGACTCGGCTCTACTGAAGATCAGTTCCGAGTTCAGTGAACTACTCCTGCTGAGTTCAGTTCCACTGACTCCTTTCAGTACACTGCTCCTGCTGAGTCGAGTATCAGTGAGTCTTCTACTTCTGGTGCTGAGGCAGGTAATCAACTGAGCGCCTGAACCAGATGCAGAGTGTCTGCTGAGTCTGAATCCTCAGAGACAGAACAAAAACCAGTTACAACTGAATGGTTCATCAATCAAGATAGGGTTTTGGGATCTTCAAATCTTCAGTAAGTATTCAGAGTACAGGGCTACTGAGTTAGTTCTTCAACTGAGAAGACTGAATCATCTCCCAATATTTTGCGCTGTTGCTGGGGACAGAATCATCACCCAACATAAATAATAATATTTAGATTTTGATTACTAATTTTTCTCAAATGCAGGTGATGCAGCTTTCATGGTGTATATAGTGAACATGCTCAAATTGAAAATTAATTTGAAGAAAGATGTCACATTTCACAACACTGTTGTGGTCGATTTGAAATTATTTGTAAGAGTTAGTTTATGATTACTTGCTTTAAATTATTTTTGTGTTGAATGTTGACATTGGTTGGTTAAAGGGTCTTCTTAAAGAATCATGGGACAAGTTGCATCTAGATAGTAAAGATGGCTGGACTAAGTTATCGGCGGACTATAGATATGAAAATTGGATAGTGTCAGAACCATTAGTCAGCATGATCAGGAATTCTGGTGATTATCCATTAGCACAAAGTTGGTTGTCAGCTCAACATGTAAGTATAGTGACTAAGTGTCATTGTTACTTTTTGTTGTCTTTTTTAAATTAACTTCTTGTTGTCCTATGTCAATAAAATTTGTTCTCTTGCTGAGTCACAACACTGGGCTACGGTTCGTATAGACCTTCTCACGTGGACAGACGAACTATATGACTCTTTGTTGTTGCAGTTGATAGATGATCCAGCTGGCGATGAGAAATATATGAAAAGAAATCGAGAGTTGTATTGTCTTACGAGCTCCTAAACCGAGCACTAGATGTGGATGGGTACTGGACTCATGTGAAGAGGCCACCCATTTTTTACAAGCTCCAACTCGTGAAGAGGCCGAAAGAGGAGCAGTATCTGCAAACTAAGATTTATACACGACAATGCTTGCATTCGTCATGATGTATTTGGATAGACTATTAGGTGATTTCCCGCCAATAGTTTAAGGCGTACAAGAAGTTTGTCAATTTAAGGACATTTAGTATGTTCTACCCTAGGCATGTATTGCGATTGAATTTTATTATGGATATGGATTTTTATTAGTATGTTATTAAGGCATTTGTTTTCACAAGGATATGATTTTATAATAGTATGTTCAGCAAAATGTGACCTTTAGTAATCTTATGGCGGATGTTTATAATTGTCTAGCAATGTAATCGCCTGCGGAAGTTAATAATTGCTAGGCGACACCCTAAACCTTCAACCCAAAACCCTCAATCCTTTAAGCAGGGTTACCCTCTTTTAGTTAATCGTTTGGCGTTAATATATGCATATTCGACTCCATATCTTCTTGAAATGCAGTTAGTTCTACTAAAAAATACTATACGTATTAGTATAATTCCAAAATATTTGCTACTACCTTGGCAGGCACATGAGAGTGTTGATAAAAGGTCTAAGCCGGGTGAAGGAAACAAGCCCTTATGCCTCAAGTGCCAGAAGAACCACTATGGAAAGTTCTTGAAAGGAAAGAATGCATGTTTTCGTTGTCGAAAGGGAGGGCATGTATCACAAAATTGTCCCATGTATAAGAATGATGGATCCAATAGTGCAGGAAGAGGAGGAAATGCTCGAGTTTTCTCATTAGTTCAGGAGGGGAAGGATGAAGAGACAATGGAGAACTAGGTACCTATTGATGCTAAATATACTTTAGTATTATGTTTCGGTTTACTTAGAATATTTAGAATATAGAACGTAAAAGTAGACAAGACAACGGAAACCATCAAAGTCCATAGTAAGGACAGTAGATGCTTTTAGGATAGGTTATTTTCATGTTTAGGACTAAGGAAAAAAAAAACAACTAGTCAATTCTATAGAGTGGGCGTATGGGAAGAGACCAATTAGGATTTTAAGGATGAGTTCAATAACTCGATTTTAATGCGCAATGGCAATCAATTTTCGAGGACGAAAATTTTATAAGAAGGGTAGATTGTAACGCCCAAGAATTCTTATTCTAAAATGTATTGCATTTCATGCATTTTATCCTATGCTTAAGTTTTGTAAGTCGCGCCTTAGAAATTAAAATGAAAATTAAAGCATCTATCCTATTTTCATTAAATTATTTTTGTTATATAAATTTATTTTGAACTTTGAATGTGTTTATTTATGTTATATTATGATTATATTGTTTATTATTGAGATATAAATCATGTTAGGATTATGAGACAAGAATAATATTTATTTATTTTGGATTTCCTAAACCTACTAGGATTCATAAAATGATATAATATTTATTATTGTATTAAGTTATTAGGAGAAAATTTTATATTATATTTTATGATTAAAATACATTTTTTATGTGTGATATTCACGTTTTAGGATCAATTTTAATTGTTTCAATATCCTAATTCAACTATGATTGAATCTCTTATTTAGTAAGTGATAGAATAAATTATATATAAAAGATAAAAGGACGAACATAATTATGGATAAAATTTTTTGATACCTTTTATGATTAGGGATATTTAGTTAATTTATTTTAAGCTAATAAATACACCCTTAGGCGTCCATAATATAGTTTTAAATGAGATTTTTGAAGAATTTATGCTAGCATACCTATGAACTTTTTCATACATATGAACTTTTTCAAGAATTATTTACACATCTTCCCGTCATCATATCGTCGTGCAAATTTAGGATCGTCTTCCTCGGTATGTCTAGTATACTCTATTATGTTTTTAGAAATTTTCAATTATGACAAGTATTTGTTTAACATTATTATTCGTAACATGCCAATTTTTGACAGCATATTCATGAGCTTGATAGGAAAATTGTTTTTCATATTTTCTTTATGTTATTTTCGACCATGTTGAATTTTAATGGGATAAAATATATGTTAGGTCATTCATGTTAAAAATATAAAAATTTTAGGATACGTTTGCTATTTATTTGTTAATTTGTTTCTTTGTGTGCCAGATTATTTTGTCAATGTACATATATATTGAAAAACAAAAGTTTTCATGTTACTACTAAATGAATTTTTGATCATGATAAGTTTTATTGTGATAGAATATGTAATATATTGTTAATGTTAGATATCTATAATTTTTAGGACAACACTTTTATGATTTCATTAATTTATTTCATGAATTGTCGAATTACTCGATGCATGAATGAATTGTCAATAGAAATAAGATTGTGTTTAATATACTTAAGATTATTACTATGTGAAATCATTAAAAATGTATGTTAATAAGTAGATTATGTATAATATGCATTGTTTGATTATTATGAACTGTTTGTATTTATGAATTATTGAAATTGTTGGTGCATGCATGACATTCCATGTAGAGTCATTAAGATAATTTTTCATGTATAGGATTGGCGCGCAAGACTTAAACATTGATATCCATTATTTTTCTTCAAGTCAAGGTTAAGGTGGGGAATTCTTGATACGTTTATCCTTATTATATTCTTTACTTGAGTTTCCATGTGACTATAGTACACGATCAATGAATCTATGAACGAGGGATATAAGGTTGACGGGCCTGTATCAGCGAGGGACCTACGGGTCAAGTCTACGGGCTGCTATGTCTATGGGCCTTTGGACAAACCATGCTATGTTACCATGTCTATGTTATCATGTTTAAATTCGGTGTCGTATATAATCCGGATAAATGCATCTCCCCACTGAGTAGTCGTACTCAACCCACTATTTTAACATTTTTCAGGAAATGGCAGCCGATGCGTAGAGGTGTTGGTGGTGATAGTCACGAGGAGGACTTATCATATTTAAATTATTGCTTTTAGTGTTGGTCCTGAGACATGGTTCAGGTGTAGGGGGGGGTGAATACACCTGAATACAAATTTCGTTCTCAAATGCGAAGTCTGCTATAGTTGAGTTTGATACTGAACAGAGTCAGACAGCCAAATATGCTTCAGATCGCGTGGGCAAAAAATTCTTCTACTGAGTTCAGCTCTACAGACTTTAGTCAGTCGAACATTCGTTCAGTAATAGAGTGTGTGCGGAAGTGTAGGCCCTATCAAACGGCACGGTTAGAAAACACCGGTTTTGTGCAGAGTTTGATGAAATATAGTTTAATGCAATATGAATAGTTAGAGAAAATAGTAAATCAAAACAACAAATTTTTAAAGTGGTTCGGACACACTGGGTCATACATCCACTATCCTGACCAAAGCAGGATACTTGTTATATTTATACTGAGCAAGTCTCAGTTGAGCTGTTCACTGGATAAACACGAAACTTGAAGCTTATACTGAGCAAGTTCACAGTGATCTGTGCGCTGGACAGATTCTCTACTTATAGTCGTAGTGACTATACAAGGGTTTCAAACTTTAAGAGTTTGAGTATTCTCCAACTAAGAGGAAGTTCTTACAAATAAGAACAGTTTCACAAGGATGTGAACTTCCTCAAGGTTTCTAAGCTAAAGATATTACAATGAGACTTGCTTAGATAAGAGAAGGGGAACAAATATAACTCTTAAGTGATGAACTAAAATGGTTCTTCTATGAATGCCAGTTCTTCACTGGATTCTTCGTTGAGAGTGTTAAGAGTTTGTGCGTAGATAGCTTGGGTTCCCGGTGTTGTCTCTGCATGAAGACTTCTCTTATTTGTAGTCGTCGATGGTGAATAGATCCGTTGGAGGGAGGTCTAGCCACGTGTCGAAACGACAAGGAAAACGGCTCCTTTATTTTGAACGTTGGTGAGTAGGTGCACTATAGAGATTCTCCTCTTTTTCAGTCCGGGAGCAGCTTTTGTCAGAAAAGATAGGTCGATGTCGGCTCCTTATTGGTCGAGGTAGAATGGTAGGTGAGACTTGTCAAATATCAAGGTTGACTTCCTCTGAATCCTCGAACCTTCAAATGAAGTGACTTTCCTACTGACGTTCTTCTGAGCATTCAGTGCATGGGCATGAATTCCTGAGCAGATTCAGTTGGTGGTTGGCTGACCAACAGACTTCTTCGATCCTGAGTCCACTGGCTGAGTGCGAGATCTTCTACTGAATCCTGCAGCTACTAAACTCTAGCGTACTGAATTCTAACTACTGAACTCGACTAAGCTATTACAGATACGAAGGTACAATATTCAGCTAGGGTTTTGGGATCTTCAAATCTATCAGTTCATCTACTGAATCCTTATCCTAACAATTTCCCCCTATTTGATGATGCCAAAACCTATTACATCTTCTATCACGAAAAATGCTAAGGTTAAGAGCTATAACTACTGAATAAAAGGTCTAGTACAAGGGAATGCTCCAGTCAACAAGTCAAAGATGATTAAGATAATGAAAAGAAAGAATCAGAGCAGTCACAAGTAAAAGAATATCAAAGTTGTTTTATGATATTAAGTAATGTATCAGAGCCAAGTTAAAAACTAAACAGTTATGAAATGTTGAATGTGTCAGAGGTTATGACTATAATTAACATAGTTATAGCATGTTGAGGTTATCAGGGATTCTACTGACATGTATCAAAGCTATCAGAGCAAAAAAAAAAAAAAAAAGGTAAGTTCAACACATTCACACAATATCAGGGCCAATATAAATGATCAAAGTTCAGAGTATATCATATAGTACCTAATCATCAAATGTAAATTTAGCAGTTATCAATCATGCCCCTAAGATGCAGGTTCCCCCCTAAGAAACAATATCCCTCTATGTCATATAAAAGAGCTCTTCCCCCTAAATACTAACAAAGTATCAGAGAAGAATAAAGCAAGCACAGTTAATTAGTAGGAAATAATTCTAAGGCAGATAAGCACATAAGTCACATAGGGTCAGATAAGATAAGTATCTTATCACTTAGGTGATCAGTTGTGCTGAAAAGATAAATAAAGTCGTAATGACAATGAGTAATTGTCGATGCCAAAAAGTGATATGTCATATAAGATTGAGAAAATTACAATACATGACTTTCTATCACTATGAAGCAAGACTAGGAGAGAGGAGAGAGTCAGCTGGGCTTCTTCTTAAACTTCTGCATGCGGGCTCGAAAGTCAGCAGACTTCTTCTCTGGAAGCTCAAGGTCGTATCCTGCATAGACTCTGCTTCTCAGGGCCTTGATCTCCGCCAAGTCTTCTTCGTCATCCTTGTTCAGACCTCTGCTGAATATGGCATTCTTAATCTCTTCTTCTATCTCCTTCTTACATAGATTGTCAGCATGAGTCATCGGAGGAGGAAGAGTTGGGAAAGGTGGTGCCTTTAGCGTTTTACCAGATCGATCTAGCAGAGTCTGAATCTCAGCTAGGAGAGATGGATTTACTGTAGTCAGAAAGTCCTTGAAGTATCCATCAGCATCAGAGGAATCTTCATTGCCGACTTTCCATATATCGAATCTCTTGATAAAATCCACCTTCAGCTTCTCCCGCTGCTGATTGAGCTTGAGAGAAACCCAGTCGTCAGTTCTCTTGTACACAACTCTCTTCAGTTCACTGAGTGGCTCTCTGCTCCTAAAGAATCGGGAAGAGGTGGGAATGCTTCTATCTTTGACTGGCACCCTCTCCCTTGCTTCTTTTTCTATCCTCAGCCCGAGGGCCTTAAGGTCAGCTAGGCTGATCCTCTCCCTCGCCTCTCTGATCTGCATTGCCTCGGTTGTTCTGTCCAGTGCCCTTTCGCACGCATCCCATATTTCCTTGATCTCTTGCTCTTGTTTCTTTAAAGGGACCGGGGATGGCACATGAGGTTGTTCTGAGTCTGCAGGCGACTCTGATTTGGATTTAGAACCTGAAGCGCCCTGCTTATCAGATTTGGATTGTTAAGCTTTGGACAGTTGAGCTCTAGCTGCTGCTGCTACTGATCTTGATTGCATGGGGATTGTCCGTGAGCGCGAAGGCGCAGGAGAACGGATCTGAACCCCTTTCTTAGCAGCTGGCTTTTTCTTGGCATCTTCTTCAGCCAATTCTCTCGCGAGCTTCTCGTGATAGGCGAACTGTTCCTCGCGAGATTTGAGTTTTAGCTTCTTTGCCTTGGGTGGGCTAGGGTCAGCAGGAGCCTTGCCCTTACCCTTATCAGCTTTCTCAGGAGCTGGAGGTGGCGAGCCTTCAACATGCAAATTCTTCAAGTAAGTAGCCACCTCAGCTACAGCTAATTCAGTTGTTGCTTTTTCAGTTGGCATTTCCCCTTGTGCAGCTGGTGAGCTAGGTCCGCCCTGCTGATCTCCAGTCTTAAGGAGGGATCGGAGTTGAGTTGATCTAGATCCTTCCCCCTTTTTGGCATCATCAATAAGGGTTGACAGGGCTGTGACCTTCTTTCTCAGTGCATTCACTGAGTTTTTGACCGTAGTCATCCCAGTGGCTATATCAATTGCTGCATCTGTGTAAGACTCCCACCGTTGCTCATGCTCTCTGTTTATGGCTTTGAGTAGAGCCTCTTTAGATTTGTCGAACCGGGTGAGGTAAACTTGAACGACAGCTAATGCACTTTTCTCGATCTCTTGGCAGGATGTATGTTGCTGAGTTATTGCCTTAGATACACTGTCAGCTGTGAATGCATATCGTTCCTCTACTACCTTTTGGACTCGACCTGTTACAGTCACCACTTCTTCAGAGAATGATTTGGCCAGCGACTGTAGTATGGTTTGAAACTGTGCAGTCAAGTCAGTCTTTTGTGCTGCAAGTGCCTTTGCGAGGATCTCTTCAGTATTAAGAGAACCGGGTGTACTGATCCTCTGCACTTCATTCGTAAGGCTGGTCAGCATCTTAGTCTGTACCTCAGCGAACCTGCTCCACTTCTTGTTCACATTATCGGCAAGGTTGCGATTCTTATGTGCCTGACGCTTGATCACCTTGTTTATTGACTCCATAGAAAATTCCTTGATCTCAGCAGCTTGGTAACAACGTTTCAGTATCTGCTTTTGCTGAGTCGCGGAAGGAGTCTGAGTGATCTGGCCCGATGTTGGAGGAGGGGGTTGATCACTCGTGGGAGTTTTTCCTTCAGTAGATCCTCCCTGGTTTGCATCCTTAGGCGCATCAACGTGAGGAGGAGAGGGTGGGGGAGAAGGAGGAGGCTGAGTGGAAGAGGGCTCAGCTGCTTGAACTCTGTCACTAAGTAACATCAACATCACTGCTCTCAGATCCTCCAGAGAAGCTATGTCGGATAGCTCCTCATAGCCTATCTCCTCTTTGTGCTTCTGCTCTTCCTCAAGCAGGTTGGACAGAGACCTGAGTCTTGTGGTCTCTTCAAGCAAATCCCACTCCAAGAATCGGAGACGCATCTGAATGCGAGCGCGGATTGCTATGTCCACGAGATCCGGATGAGAGCTGATCTCCAGAATCTCAGCTGCAACTTCATCAGTTTCCTTCTATCGTGCATTAAGCACTGAGATTGGAATGGAGGAAACCTCAGCAGTCTGAGCTTCAGCGGGGATTTCCGGCTGAGTTTCCTTTGAGTGAACAGTCTTCACCTTCTGTCTCAGGGTCACATCATGCTGCCCTGACCCTGAGTCCTCAACAGAAATTGGTGAGGAAGGTGGGACAACTGAAGTAGGCTTCTTCAGTGTCTTCTGTGTCTTTGCCTGAGTGGGAAGGGGATCCTGAGAGATCTCCATAGGGCGCTTGGAATGCGGTCCCTTCCCGATAGACTTCTTGGCTGAAGCTGAGTTAACAAACTTCATCAGCTTGGAGTCGAAATAGAAGGCGTCAGCAAGAGAGACCTTGTGTGGGAGGTCGTCTTCGATCATGATAGACACCTTTGTCCCAAACAGAAGCTTTCCCTTAGGAATGAGTTTCATCCCTTCTTCAGCGTCGACAATTTTTTGCGACTAAGCCTTAAACTTGGCTCTGAAGAATGTATTCCAGTTGATGGGCGCTGCATCGACTATGGCCATCATTATCTGGACGCGGATATGGGACAGCTGATCATACGATCCCGCAGAGCTTGTGAGGATGTGGTTGACCACGTACGCCAATCCCCTGTATTCAGGCAGTAGCTGATTTTTGGGAAACGCTACCTTGAATATGCAGTCCTTCTGACCACTGAATCTGCAGTGGTACTTGTCTATCTCAGACTGTACCCTGCGATCGATGCTTCTTCGTCTTCCAGACCGAAGCTGTTGGGTTATGAGTCAGTAGATGGTACTCAGTTGTCTAGTGGTTAAAAGAATATTGGGGGAAATCATAGTAGTACTATGGAATTGAAGATCCCAAAACCCAGCTGATATCAGTCGTGCAGTGTGTCTATAGGATTAGATGATGTATAGGTTAGACTTGTTTATTTTGATTATCTTTTGTCTAAGTCACGTACGGGGTAAAGCTGTTGGACTGATCTTCGACGAAGTTACTTTCCGTAACCCCACGTCATCTTTGTAAGAGCTTGCGTTCTTGACCAAGCGCTGATCTTCACCTCGCAGAAGATGACCCATCGCCGATAAGCCAACAGCAGAAGAACATATGCAAAGCTCAGTACCTTCGCAGTCGCCAGTTGACCTACTCAGTAGATGTATTCCTTGTCAGTCGACTCAGTCGAAGAAGACAGACTTATCTGGTCTACGTGTCGCGACGTAAAAACGACCCAGTCGCACAAGTCTTTTCGAAGTTCAGCAGAAGATCTTACGAGGTTGTTTGAATAGTCAACTTTGACTCTGACACATTCTCACCAACCACAAACCTCGACCAATGAGAAGCCGACAGCGCCATATCTGCTCTATACAGTAAAGTTGCTCTCATGTACAGTAATTAACTTCCCTGCTGCAACAAATTCGAAATTATGGTCGTTTTCTTTGGAAGCTTGTGACACGTGGCATCGTCGTCTCCAACGGACATATGCCATAGCTCACAACTATAAATAGAGAAGAAATTCGAAGCTCCATGCACGGGACTTATAAGGGAAAAAGCTCAAGCTCAAGAACACTCTAGCAAACTCAACAGATTATACAGAGAAGAACTTGCTTTCATAGAATATTTGTAGTTCTTCTCTCTAGAGTATTTAGATCCCTTTCTTCTCTAGACTAAGCTCATTGCCATATTTATAGCTTAGATTCGAAGGAGTTCACTTTTAGTGAATTCTTCTTATTGTAAGAACTCCTTCTTAGTTGGAGATTATCCCCTCCCTTTCGAACTTAGGTTTGAATTGTAAAGTCGCTAAGGACTATAACTTAGAAGGATCTGTCCAGTGCACAGATACCTGCTGAGGCTTGCTCAGTATAATCAACAAGTTATCCTGCCATTGTCAAGACCGTGGACGTAGGATCTTGTGTATTCGAACCACGTTAAATCGCTTGTGTTCTTTACTGTTTTATTGCATCATAACTGTTCAAAATCATATGTTTGCATAAAACGTGTTTCAAAAGCGCACAGCCAAAAGAACTTGATTTGTTAAAAGCGTTTTTCAAACAGCTCAGCTGTCCTTCGGTTTGAGAAAAAGAAACTGTGATCAGGTGTATTCACCCCCCCCCCTCTACACCTGACTATCGTCTCCGGACCAACAATTGGTATCAGAGAACAGTGTTCTTCTGATCGCCGGTTCTGTACTACTAGTCCTCTCGAACAGATCCTTAAAAACGTTTTCACTGCACAAGCATCTCTTCATTCATCCTTATACTCGTTCACATAATGTCTGACATGTCAGGTATTCGGATGGTGCCGATGTTCTCGATAGAGAACTTCACGGTATGGCGCGTGAGAATGGAGGCACACCTCACATCGCTGCACGACAGCATGACGGACATCCTAGAGACTGGACCCATCATTCCCATGATTGACAGCATTCAGTTTGCTACTGCGGGAGGTGTAGGAGCACAAATCGGTGCTAAGGTTCCCAAAGACAAATCAGCCTTCACGCCTGAAGAGAAAAAGCTGCACAACCTCGACCGAGTTGCGCGAAACGCAATACTGACAACGCTCAGTGACTCTCATCTCGGGAGGGTGCAGGACTGCAAAACGGCGAAAGAGCTATGGGATGCTTTGGCTGTACTGAGCCAAGGAACCCCGCAGATCAAAGAAAATAAGCTCGAATTAGAGCTTCAGAAATTCGAAGCCGTTGCAATGGAGTCCAGTGAGACCATTGACGAGCTCAGTGTCAGATTTACAAACCAAGTCAATGTCATCAACGGGTTGGGGAAGGTGTTCACCAACAAAGAGATGAACACAAAGATCTTGAGAGCGCTACCTCGACAGAAGTGGCTTCCATTTACTACTTATTTACGTCGCTCTGATCTAAATACTCTAACTCCTGAACTAAAGACGGAGGAATTTGAGCATAGTCTACCCCAAAGGTGTTCCAGTGCTCCAGCTGACACACAGATCGATCATGCTTTTAATGCAACTGTCAGCAAAACTGGATCCAAACCGATTTCCTTAAGCAAGGCAGTGGCCACTATCGAAGCAAAACCTTGTGAGACTTCAGGCACTGACCAGCTGGCTGTAATGGCTCTCAAATATTAGAGAGAAAAGGAGAGAGTCAGAAAGCTGAGGAAATACAAAAGAGTTTCTCCCTCAGGTAAGAAAGATTATCTGAAAAGGGAAGAATCTAATCCTTCTACTGAATGCAGGAACACACAGCCTGCTGCGAGTCCATCCAAAGATTCAGCTGGAAAAAGCAGCAGAACATCCATCTGTTATAACTGTAAGAAGGAGGGACACTATCAGTACGACTGTCCCGAACTCTCATTCGCTCAACGAGCGTAACGGCGAGCCGAAGAGAAAAATTTGCCCAAAGAAGGCAGGCCTACATCGCCAGAGAGATATCCGAAAACTCACTTGAGGAGGATACATTTATGTATTCCTCTGAGGACGAAACTGCATTTGTAGCAGTTGAGTTCGGAGAAACGGTTCCTGAAGGAACAGCTGAATACTGTCTGATGGCCGGAGAAGAGACTGAGGTAAACTCCAAACTTAATATAACCTCTTCTTCACACAGCACACACGACACGTGCTCGGTCGCGATGATGATCCTCTGGATGTGGTACAAGCATACGACGATCCGCTAGAGGAACAGATTCGGTGAGCGAGAGAGTTCAAGCGAGAACGATCCGAGAACCGGAGATGGTAAAGGCTGAAAATCGGAGACTTTCTTCGATTGTCGGGTCTCTACCGAGTCGGAGAATCTAGTTGCGAGACTCAAGGAAGAGATCGAATCTCTTATGACTAAGTCTCGGCTTCAAGAGACTCGAGATCTCGGCCCGACTAAGGACAATTCTGAGAAAGAGACTGAAATAGCCCAGCTCAGTCAGAAGCTCTCAGATGTACAGAAAGATTATGACTCACTCAGGAGGAGTGACGAGGTTTGGCGAGGACTGATGACTGAACAGTACCTTGGAGCTAAGGAGAAGCTAGAAAGTATGCTCAGAGCACAACGGCCAACTGCCATGAAAGAAGGACTTGGCTATACCCACGAAGCTTCTACCTCGAAAAGCTCAGAAGCGCTGGCTGATAGGTTTGTCAGAGGAAAGGTGCAAGCTGCTGACACCACACCTCAGGCGAAGAACAAACAGAAAATGATTGCACCTCAGCCGAGCAACAACAAGCAGCTGACCAAAGGTTCTATCCCCAGGACACCGCGATCAAATTCAGGGGGAACCAAGAAGGTCAGATGGGTAGAACAGTACCATGAGCCACTGTACGAGCACCCGGCTCAGTACGGCTCGTACTATTATGAGCCCAGGGTCAGGAGAAGCGCTAAGACTCAGAAGAAGAAAGCTCCTGAACCCAAAATCATCAGCAGAAAGTCAGTATCTCCGAGTCCTGTGGAGAAGAAAACTGACAAGGTTCAGAAGAAGAAGTCTCAGACTTCTAAGGTTCCGATGCAGATTTGGGTTCCGAAATCACCCACTAACATGTAAGGACCCAACTGAAACAAAGGGTACCTAAAAAGGCTTCTGTTTTGCAGGTGCAAAAGGACCCATGGATAGTGGACATCGGCTGCTCAAGACACATGACGTACCAGAAGAGTCTGCTGACCAACTATATACAAGAAGATGGTCCTAGAATTGAGTTTGGTGACAACTCTAAAGGCTAGACAAGGGGATATGGAACGCTGAATATTGGGACTGCTTCAGTTCCAAGAGTAACATATGTTGAAGGACTTCAACATAATCTCCTTTCTGTCAGTCAATTCTGTGATAATCTTAACAGAGTAATCTTTGACATTGGTTTCTGTGATACTGTTAATAAATCTACAGGGAAATCAGTGTTATCAGGTTCGCAGAAGAAAAACATATACGTTGCTAACTGGAATACCGCAGAACCTGAGGCTTGCTTGCTCGCACAGACGAAATCCAGTGACAAGTCAGGATGGCTATGGCATAAGAGACTCAGCCACCTGAACTTCAAGACTATGAACAAGCTCGCCAAGAACTCTAAAGTCAGGGGACTACCCAACGAATCGTTCATCAAAGATAGAAATTGTGAAGCATGCTTGAAGGGAAAGCAGACAAAGAAAAGTAATCCAACTATTCATTCACCTTCCACTGATGGAATCCTTCAGCTGCTGCACATGGATTTATTCGGGCCAGTTTCTCCAGTGACTATACGAGGCAAGAAGTATGCCCTTGTCGTTATAGATGACTACTCGAGATATACATGGGTAATCTTCATCGCCAACAAATCTGATGTCATGACTGAGTTGCCTAAACTACTGAAAAAGCTCAGTGTGGAAAAGGACATCAAGATACAAAGAATTTGCTCAGACAGAGGAACAAAATTTCTCAACTCAGTAGTTAAAGAGTACTGCGAGAAAGAGGGAATTCAGCACGAGACATCAGTTGCTCGTATTCCTCAACAGAACGGACTTGCTGAACGCAAAAACAGAACACTCAAAGAAGCAGGAAGGACGCTCCTAGCAGACTCTGGGCTACCCTGTAAGTTACGGGCGGATGCACTGCGACACGACCGCTACACTCAGAATCGCTCACTACTTACACAGCAACACATGAAGACACCATACGAATTGTGGAAAGGGAGAATTTCTTCTATTTCTCATTGTCATATTTTTGGTTATCCGTGCTTTATCCACAATAATGGGAAAGATCGATTGAAGGTCTTTGATAGCAAATCTGATCAAGGGGTATTCTTAGGATATTCCCGAGTCAGTAAAGCCTTCAGAGTCTTTAACTATCGGACTCTTTGCGTAGAGGAAAGCCCTCATGTTGTTTTTGATGAGTTTGTTACTGAGAACAGGAAAACTACAGAGATAAATACTGATGATGTCAGCAGCAAGCTACAGGATCTCGGACTGACTGATAAAACTGAAAAGATTCAGCATTGTTGGGATGATGAGTCAGATGATGAAGAAACTCAGACTCAACCAACGAGCGATGTAGCCGACCTGGTTGATTCTCTCGAAGCGGAATCAACAACGAGTAACAACGGTCGATGAGGAAGCCCCGGTGGTAACCGAGACATCTACCGAGAATATAAACTCGGGGGGAACGATTAATGTTCCCGAGCTAAATGCCCCGAACCACGGAAACTCGGTAGATCCTAACCTTCTTACCGAACTTCGCAATCTCGGAACGGTACTACGAAATGCCTAACACTCCTACCGATTCGCGAAGTAGTATCGAAGCGAAGCCAGACTCAGACGTTCATGGCTTGACGCTCATTCTTCAGATCTCATAATAGGAGATCCATCAGCAACGATAAGAACAAGATCGAGATTAAATCAAGGAGAAAGCTCACTTTATTCTTGTTTCTTGTCTACAGAAGAACCTCAGTCGATAGAGGACGCACTTAACGATGCTGACTGGATCATCGCCATGCAAGAAGAGCTGAACTAGTTCGTCAGAAATGAAGTTTGGGAGCTTGTTGACAGACCTAGACATCAGCATGTGATCGGTACTAAGTGGGTCTTCAAAAACAAGCGTGATGAAATCAACGTCATCGTCAGAAACAAAGCTCGACTAGTTGCCAAGGGATACAGTCAAGCAGAAGGAATCGACTTTGATGAAACTTTCGCTCCAGTCGCAAGATTGGAAGCCATTCGTCTTTTCCTAGCCTACGCAACGCATCAAGGATTCAAAGTATATCAGATGGATGTAAAGTCAGCTTTTCTGAACGGCGTACTGAAGGAAGAAGTCTATGTAGAACAACCGCCCGGCTTTCAGCAGGGACATCAGGTGTACAGACTTCGGAAAGCTCTGTATGGGTTAAAACAAGCACCCAGGGCTTGGTACGATACCCTATCGGACTTTCTACTTCAGAAAGGTTTTCAGAAGGGGACAGTAGATCACACCCTGTTCAGCATAAAGTCAGGAGATGACATCCTACTGGTGCAAATCTATGTGGACGACATCATTTTCGGCTGCAGAAACGAGACCATATGTCAGCAGTTCGAGAAGATGATGAAAGAGAAATTTGAGATGTCCATGATGGGAGAGATGAATTATTTCCTTGGATTTCAAGTGAAGCAATCACCTAAAGGAATCTTCATCAATCAAGCTAAATACACTCGTGATCTTCTCAAAAGATTCGGCTGCGATTCTAGCAAGCCAGTCAAGATCCCCATGAACACAAATTTTAAAATCAATCTAGACAAAGAGGGAGCTTCTGTTAACTCTACTGATTATAGAGCTATTATTGGTTCTCTATTATACTTAACAGCTAGCCGACCTGACATAACTTATGCTGTAGGTGTATGTGCAAGATTTCAAGCAAGATGTCTGACAAGCAAAGGGCAGACATACTGACCAAACCACTAGCTGAGAACAGATTCAGAGAACTATCAGTTGAGCTAGGTCTACTGGATCCTACTGAGTCACGTCAGTAGAGGACAACTACTGATAACTGCAACTGGCAACAATTGGTATCAGACGGAAGGAACCAGTATGACAGGCCAGATGATCAGTACAGTGATTCAGTTGGGAGAATCATACTGTACACAGCAAGGGGGAACGTGGTCTTCAGCACAACAACCATCCTCCTAAGTCTTAACGGTATCCAACTGATCGTAAAAGTTCAGCTGAAGATGTTTGCGTAGTATTGAATACTTAACGTTTTTGTTGACATGCTTGCTGCTATTATATCAGTCGCTCGCATTCAGTAGTTAAAAAGCATTTATTTCCCGCCATCAATTTTTTTAAGGAATGATCAGTAGCTACCGTTCTCATTCAAATTGATTTGGTAATTAATGTTTCCTGCAGCGCATTTAATGCATGTCTTCTCACTTACCTTTATTTCGCATCATCCTACTTGGGTCTATAGTAGAGGCGGCTTTGTAATCATTCAGTTTATAACATTTAATCTCAAACATTGAAAGATTAAATCCTGACCGTTCGATCTAAACGGTTATTCAGCTTGATCTTACAAAACCTTTCAATTTCTCTACTCGACTCATTTTCCGCCATTTCCAACTTTAGAGCTCTTTCTGCAAATCAGTCTTTTCTTCAAATCTCTAAACCAATCTAATTTCTAGCATCCACAAGCTCTAAACTACTTGGTAATGTATTAAATTCTGCTTAAAACTCTACTGACTCACTCTATTTTCAAGTGCTAACAAGTTGTTTTGTAGATTTTAATGGCGAATGTTCATGAATCCTCTGATATGAACGAGATCATACTCTCACAGATTCAGTTCGAACCCACCATGGCGCTCCGCCAAGTGGATCTTCCATACCTTGAGCCAGTCTTTGAGGCGCTTGAACAATATGGACTTGAATGGCTCGTATCCAAGCAGCCTAGGGCATATCTGCCGAGGCAAGTTACGGAAGTATACCTCAATTGGAGGACTCTCGCGTCCGGAGGAGAAGAATCTTCCTTCTCGTATATGAAGGAGGTTATCCCAAACTTGTGGGATGTGAGTCAGCGCTTCTTCAACATCCGAGATGCATTGGGACTGGCGTTTGATCTCCCAGACAGTGGTGTTTCTCCTATTGGCTACAAGGAGAAGGAGATGAACACGTATGTTCAGAAGTTCTGTGGGAGGCAGGACATCAGTTTCAAAACTGCTCTACCAAAGAACCTGCGGCTACCTCAGTACAGGGGGCTCGCCTACATTGTGTCACATATTTCGACGAGCTCCGCGCAGATCTTATGATCAGCTGTCTAAGCCACGTATTCAGCTGATGATGGCTATAGACGACGGAGTCCAAGTAAACTGGACAGATTATTACGTAGCCGAGCTGAAGGCTCAGGCGCAAAAGTTCACCACCTTACACACTGGTGAGCAGAAGATGATTAGCATTGGGAAGCTACTGTATGGGACCAAGATGTCCATACTGATCAAGCAATCAGTAGCGAGGAATTCTTCGTTTGCCGACGCCAAATTCTTTGACAGCAAGCTAATAAAATTCAAAACTAAAGCAGCTGCCGAGAAGTCTGTTGGGCAAGGGCCGCCTGATCAGAAGAGAGAAAGATCAGCTATTGTTTTGCCCCTCCCAAAAGGAAAAGGCTGACTAAAACTGGACCTGCTGAGGTGCCAGTAGAACAAGCTAAACCAGCCTCCCCTCCTCCTATTGAAGAACACATTCTTGACTCCGACACAGGAATGGAGGGAGCCACACATAAGGATAAGGTACAAGTGATCAGCTCCGAGGAGACTCACTCGGACGTCAGGATTCCGATTGAAGAGACTTCCTCTGAGTGGACGACCATCCACTCTACTCGCCTCCAAGCCACAAGTGAAGTCCACTCACAGATCCCTGAGATATCTGATCGTTCAGATCTGGTGGAAATAGCCATAAGGGCTAGAGTTCAGATGCTGCTGATGTTCCTGAGTTGGGACATACTCGAAGAGATCATAAGGACTCAGACAACTCTTTCATTACTTGCTGAAGAGAAAGAGTTGCAGTCAGCAATTGGGTTCGGGGAACCAGCTGATCTGGCAACATTCGAAGATTTGAGGGCGGCAATGCTCTATCTGCTGAGCTTGCGCACCTCAGTGCCCGGCGACAGTCTTTTGCCATCATCTCCTCCTGATAATGAGAATAATGGAGATAAGGATGAGGATATGGAACAGGCATCACCCAAGGATGCAAGTTGGGAGGCTCTGCTGAGGGTCCCACTCCCCGCGAGAAGGGCAAATCACCACCTCCGTCCACATCAGGTGATGCTCCGGGTGCCTCAAAGAGCAGTCGAGAGCAACTACTCGCGAATTCTGAGCAGAGGATCGGAACAAGCTCGTATCAGATACAACCAATCGGTTTCGTCACCTCTAAGTCGGTGAACAAGGCCATAAGATGGCAAGGGAACAAAAATCGCCCCTTAGCTAAAGATGTTCATATAAAATGGGCCCAATATACTAATGCCCAAACGGATAGTGTAGCCCGACTGGCTGAAGGCGTGAAGAAAGTCTCAGAAGCTCCTACTCCTCAGCTGAATATTCAGGAGATAATTGAGACTGCCTTAGCAGCTCAGGAGGTAGATTTGGAAACACAGAGTCAGCAGCTCCTTAAAACTCAGCAAAAGATTTTCTCTGAGCAGCTGGCTCAGGCTCTTGCTTCAGTCAAGACCGAAATGGAAGAAAGGAATATATTGGCCACCTCCTGCCTACAAATTGCTATAAAACAATAGGCGGAGGCCCTTAAGACCATTCAGAAAGAGATGACAGATTCCCACGATCAGGCTTTGCTGAAACTCCGTCAGGAGTCAGCCGCGCAGCTTAAGCAATTCAGAGCTGATCTAGGAAAAGATTGGGAAATGTACTGCGACCTCGTCAAAGACTTCGAATCCACTGCCACTCTCATTAAAGAATCAGTCTACAATGTTGAACGAGAAATCAAAGCCATCCGCTCTCACCTCTCTAAGGCAGATGATGCCAAAAAGGGGGAAGGAGAAGTAAAGGAAGAAATTGAGGCGGAACCGGCTGTGGTCGAATTGGTGGAGGAAGGAAGTAAGGGGAAAGGGCCAGCACAGCTCAAGGAGAAGGGTCAGCCACTCGGGGCCGGACCCGGTCACCTGTACTCCTGCCGGAATACACCCCCTACGAGGCGCAAGGCCGATCGAGGCGGCTCCCATCTCATCCGCCCAAAGACATAGACGAAATCACAAAATTCTTGGATCAAGAAGAAGAAGAAGAGCCTCAAGTATTGCCACCGCAGAGATCGGGAAGTAGATCGCCACTGAACCCATTTCTCCATCTTCCCCGGCTCGCAAGCTCAAATCAAAAGCGGAGCAAGAAGCCTATGATCTTCAGATTGCTCAACAGCTTCAGGATAAGCTTGATCATGAGCATCAGCTGGAAGAGGCTAAGAAAGGCAAGAAGCCAAAGAAAGTTGTTGGAAAGACTAAGGCCAAGAAGGCCGAGGATAAGAAGAAAGCTCAGGAGGAGCTAGCCAAGGCCTTAGTGTCTGAGGTCCAGCCAACTGCACAGAGTTATTACCCGGCTAATCTCACATCTGAGCAGGAGGCAGAGGACAGAGCTACTTGGGAAGCCACGCTACAGGGACTAAATCTCAGGAGAGGAGATACAAGGGCAGTGGCTCTTAGAGAGAAAAAGAGGATAGCTGACATGGCTAAAATGATTAGCCTATCCGCAAAGCCAACAGCTGATCCAAGGAAGC